>SNQJ01S0017995.1:6560-32272 GCA_010110895.2 Picea sitchensis | reverse complement strand
CTTATGCCCACATAAATGTACAATTCCAAGATGATTCCAAATGAAAATGTCTCCTTGGTATATATAGGAGACTAGGAGGTATAATTACAACTAATGGAATAAAGCCAACATAAATAAAATAACATTACTAATGCAATAAGCACCAATTAAACGGTAATGAGCCAATATTAGGGCTTAACACACACTCTACAAGTTCTCTCTCTAGAATAATCCAGAATTCAACAAGGTATGCCATTTTTGGTATAACTCCTTTTCTAAGAGGTTTCAAGTAGTAAAATCTGGAGGAATTGCATAAAATACATTGAATAACATTGTGTACCATTTTTAGATCTTTATTCATTACATGTAGATAGTTATGATTATTTCAAGTTAGGGTTGTTGACTAATCCAAAATTAGTCACGTGAGACTAAAATAAAGTTTGATTAAAATGCTAGTCTCTTGTTGTTAAAGTTAAGGAAGGTTTGCAGGTATGCGATCTTATACACTAGGTCTATTACAGAGTTCTTTTTATTTCATAAATTTTCAAAACTTCCCAAATCTAATATTTTATTTGTGCAAAAATGCCTCCATAACATAGATGAAACAACAAAAATTAATTGTTACACCTTAATTTAAAGTTTTACTAATTTATTTAATCAATTTACCCTTTCAATTAAATGATTTTTCTTCTTTTAAAAAAAAAAATGTCATTAGTGTGGCCTTGGTTATTTTTGTGCATGCATAGTTGGTGCATTTATAGGTTGTATCATGTATTGGTCCACCATTTTGATTATAAGTGTATAAGGAATTTGAATATGAATTTACTATGATATAGGGTGTGGTAAATAATGTAATGGAGTGATTATGCATGTTGTTCCATATCCACTCATACACACCACACAACTATTGGTAACTACACAAAGTAATGGTAGTGAACATCAGGATGACTAAGTGTCTGATAGAGTGTGCGTATAAAGATTACTTAGTGCATCATCATGGTGCTATCCTGTTAGGTCAGTGCATCATCATGGTGCTATTGTATACAAGTGGTGCATTACCATTCCAACGTTTTTATTTTGGTAAGACATGTAGTGTTTTGTCATGTAATAGTAGTTCCTCTATCAATGCTACTTTGGATGCCTAAGCACATTGTTTCTAGTGCTTCTATCACATATGAATGCACCAAATAACATATAATATGTGCAATGATATTTTGGCCTCATGATTGTAATGCACTCTAGCAAATGCATCTAGCCATCACATCTCTTCTTAGAGATAAGATACCACCATTCGAGCGAGTTTGTTTCATTTTTCATTTTTACAGTTCATCACATTTAATTTATTAATAGAAGTTAGGTTTCATTGTATCTCTGTGTTTTTTTTTATAACTCAATATTTCATTTCTTTCCATTAATAAATCTAGATCATTAGTGCTCTAATTATGAATAATGGCACCGTTTTCTAGTGCTACGTGTTGATACACGTGCATGGTTATTTAGATGCCACAATACTATCCTATAAGGGTGGTTTTGTGGCCACAACATCCCCCCTTTTTCTTTTTCTTTTTACAAGTGAAGGAAATGGGTCCCCTACTAAAATTTCAATCCTATTTCCTAATCCTCTACCACTTGATCCTAATGTTATGTCTTTTCCTACTTTGAGGGAGTTGGACGTTTTATATTGTTGGATGATTGTTTTTTATTGGTGGTAATTATTATTTTCGATCTTATTATTTCAAATGTCTTCATGATGCTTATTGACCTATGATGTTTCATTCACATTTGTTTCAAACTGTTCATTGATTATGAAGTGTTTGATGAGACTATGTGGATGCAAGTTCTAATGTTCTATTGCATGTCCTCGATGAGGCTGTGGCTAATTATTTGTTGGTTGACTAATTCAAATTCTGCATCCTCTTGCTAACACGGTATGCTTCATGAATTCATACTTATGCTCTTGCATATGGATTCTACTCTTCTTCTTTGAACTAGATTATGTAGTCTTAGAACACTCATCTACAATCACCATATTATTGTTTAATAAACCTAACACTCTCTTAGAAGTTGGTTTAAGGCAAGGAATATATTGTTTATTGTATTGGATAGTCTTCTTTTGATTGCATGGTTGATCTCATTCTTTTCTTTTGTAGGAGCAGGTTTGCAGAGCTACTTTGTTCACATGAACACTCCATCCTTGAGAGGCCTGTGGGGGGAATATGATGATCATTTTCTAGAAACTTGACTTTGATCCTAACTGATCTTCCCCTTTTCCTGTTTTCATGATGTCTTGAGCTTCCAAGGCTATTAGATCCACATTTCCTACATACCTGTCCCCAAGCCTTTTCGGATTGAAAACTACCATATTCTTCTTTTGTCCTTTCCTCTCTCCTGAAAACTAGGCCCAAGTACTATTGTATTTTCTCTTTTTTTTCTCTATTATTTCCTCTAACCAAATCTCATAGATGGATTCTTCTCTTCGAGATATTTACAATGACTGTAACCATTCTTAAATCCTATTTTCCTATTGAAATTTATGGCCTCCTAAAGTTTATTAAGCCAAATATAACATTTTCTTCCCACTCCCACGTGGCATCTGCATGACTCACAGTCTCCTATGTCATATGACATGGCACTAACGTTGATGTGGTGCCCACCACCTATCCTCATCATCATCGAGATTTTTCTTGAATATTCTTCCCAACCTTTTGATCACATACTCTGAAAAAGATGTCAGAGCTTCATCGTCCTTGGCATTCACACTCTTCATTGTCAGAGTCCTTCTCCATCAGAATATATCTACTCCTAATATCACAACTCACTCTAATGACCCTCTCTCGATGATTGGTTTGGATTTCATCTCACTCACTACTTGATTGATGACCTTCATTCATTCTCGGAGTTGATGGCCTTACGACTATAATACCCAAAGTACAAAGATTTATTTATGTTTATCAGTTAACGAATGCTCCTTCGTTTCCTCAGATTGAATCCTTATTTTCTTCTTTCACATAACAATGTTGTTCGCAACTGAATTCTTTGTTGAATTACATAGTCTCTTTTGAAGCTAAGCCCCTTTTCCTTCCAAGCAACCAACATCGGAACCACAAGATTATTACTTTGCAAAGTTGTGCAAGATTAAACCTCGAGCAGATTGCCAAAGAAAAAATCTCCCATGCCATCGATATTTTCCTTGAGTGAACGGTTGGATCTTTTTTGTGCAACAGTATTTCAGTTATAACTTTGGATGGTCAAAGTTAACAATCCAAACGATCTCCTTCAGACTTCGAATGAATTTTAATCATTATCATTGATCATCACTGAAAGGACAATCTAGATATTTCGCATGCAAAACAGAGCTATGAGGGAATATTCCTTGATACCTCTTGTCGATGCATTGAAACTTCACAAATTTTCTGGATTCCTAATAATCATCTTTTAATATACATCATCACTTTTTGGAGCTTTAAACCTTCAGCAGGCGAATCGAAGAAGGAATATTCTTCAATTCTTTTCTTTGATACCATTGCACTGGCGCATTTGAACAGTCCGTGAAATGTCTCTTCCAATGGACTGTGGGGATTGGTTCTAGATCTATTACATAATGAGATCTAACTCTCGAAGTTGATGAATCAGGATGGGAATGGTATAGGAGTTAGAAAGACCCTGATGTGATGTTATGAACATGCACACTTTGCTCTTTTTCAGTTCTAATGGAAAACTGACCAGAACCGTTGATATGGTGGGTTTTTTCTTTTGCAGGTTCAAGAATTAATGGTCCAGATTAACCCGTAGGCATGGTCAATGGTTGTTTAGTGAAAAGTTTTAAACAACCATAACTTTTACTACAAATTTCAGAATGAGGCCTGTGATACCTCACTGGAAATATATCAGAAAGAGGAATGCAATGGTATGGGTCTCTAAGAAAAAAATGATGGAAGACATCATCAAATATAGAAAACCAACAACCATAGATTTGGGGGGGAAATTGACCATACCAACTTCAGGAAGCCATATCTGGAGATACGAGCAACGCAATAAGGCACATGAGGTCTCAATGGAAAGCTATAAGAGTGAAGAATAAGTTGAGATATGAATTGCTAGCATATTGAAATCATAAATGGATATAAAATGAAAAAAACACATGGAACTTGAATTTGGATGAAAAATCGGCTATGGTAACTTCAAATCGTCATATCTTGAGTTGCAATCAAAAAAATAGAACCATAAATAGCTCAATGGAAAGATAAGATAGAGGATAATAATCCACAATGATCACTTTCTATAGGTGGAAGCCATAAATTCCCAAAAACTTTTGAAAAACAAAAGATAACGCAAATGGACAGAGGCAATGAATGTTGTTAAATAGATATCATTTGTAAATTGTCTGAGGATGAAAATAATGACTTATGAGTCTGTTCAGTTTCTTTGTATAACACTTACATGTGTCCATTTTCAAAATGAGAGAAGAGAAATAGAATGAAAATGAAACGAACAGAGCTAAGAACTAAAAATTCTCTCTCTTGTCTTATAAATAAGAACTCATGGCATAGAGATAGGACTTTTTCCATTTGTAACAAAATATGGTACTTTTACTTCTGAGTAATAAAGAGTGGGGGGATTTTTCAATTCATAACTATATACAAGTTATTGTGGGACTATTCTACACTTGTATTTATGTTTTAAGTTTTCTAGGTATTGATCATATGAACTATTTTTGTGCTTAGTATCTATAATTTTTTATTGATGTGATTTCTTATGGGTGCATGAATGATGTTAAATAATTCATTTTCAACTATTTGAGATGATTTCTACAATATTATTTTGCTAACATGTCTGGGCTTTCATGAACTATTTTTGTTCTCTAGATAATATCTTTGACTGTACTCATCTATTAGATTTTCCCCCGGCATAGGTTAGAATTAGTTAGATTAGATTAGTTAGATTATCCTTTAAATTAGTTAGAACTGTTTGTGGGGTAGATTGTTGTATTTCCCCTATTTATTATTTTAATTCTAAGAGGCAACAAGGACGATAAAATCGAGGGAAATTCCACAGCAAACAAGAGTAGGTCTAATTGGGACCTGTCATCGAGCATTTTCCCTCATCTGATTGAATGGGTAATTCTAGCCCGTCAACATAAATGGTGCTAGAAGGAGGGTCGGATGGCAAGCTGGCCCTAGGGAGTCATTCTTGTTAATTTTGTTTTAATTTACTAATGGTTCCATCCCATATCCCTTTATGGAGTTGTTTTTCAGGTATTGTACCTCCCAGACCTCCTAGAACTATTTTACATTTCTTGTCGCAACTAAGATTTGATGGTGAGGGTGAAATATCTGCATTTGAACATCTTTTAATTTCTGGAAATTTTGCAGTTCTCACAATATTACCGATACAAATATCATTTGCAGGTTATTCACTCTCACTTTTACAGGTTGGGTCAAGAGTTGGTGCGATACTTTGTTGACCACCTCTATTCACACATGGGAACAATTTATACATGAATTTTTGCATGCTTTTGAGAACTATGATTATGATAATTTATGTGTAGAAATTTTAGAGCTTCATAAGAACAAAGATGAATCTCTTGCAGATTTTATTATCAGATTTTCTCATCTTTGCTATAGGATTCCTTTGGATGATAGGCCCTATAACAATGATTTTATTTCTTGTTTAGTTTCTCTTACTAATTAAACAAACCAGCTAGTGCGTGAAGAATCTAAATCATGTTCTAATGTTCCTTTACATGTTGATTTAGATTTAAATGAAAATGTTGAAGATGTTAATGTTTCATATGGAATTCATATGTCTTTATATTTCATTACTTTGGGGGACATAGATCAAATAGAACATTATTTTTAGGAAGAAACCTATGTATCCTCCCACCACTCCAAACCCCCTTACTTTCCTTGTGACAAAAAAGAGACCTCTTGTGTTGTAATTTAAAGTTCAGATTTTTCTGTAGCTTCCCAAGTTGATGGTTTTCATGCTGATAATGAGACACTTTGGGTCACTTTGATGGTTATGTTAGGCTCTCATTATCCTACCTCATCTTTTCCATCACAAGGAATGAAGGAGGGATATATGGAACAAAACTTGAATTTTTTTTTCTTTGTTAGTGAAGAAAATATGGACACTCATAAAATCAATTCTTCCTCACCCATGGATAATTTGGAATTAGTTCCTCTTTTTTTGGATTGTCTTGTTGTTACAAATTCTCGTTGTATAACCGACATAGATCAATAATGTTTTCCTACTTCTAGTGGATCATTTATTGAAACTTCTTGGTCTAATCATTCTTGTGTTTTTCTCCCCTCTTTTAACCATGAATGTGTTTTGGGAGACATCTCAGATTCTCATATTTTGCAAGGAAAAAAAAAAACACTTTCATCTCTTCACTCCGCGAGAAGAAATAAACATGTAGGACATACCTCTTTTATCTCAACAATCTATTTTTATCTTGGAAGAGGAAAACCATACTGAGGAAGGACATACTAATTGTGAAACCACACCTAATGTGGAGCCCATTGATTCACAATCATCCAATGATGTTTTTAAAGAGGAGGAACTACCATTCAAGGAATCACTTTCTAAATTCCCTAAATTCTTCCACTTATTTCTATTTATATCCTGATCTTTTTAATGGATGTAACACCCTGTTTCCCTCAGTCTATAAATATAACTATGATGGACCTTATGTAGAAGGTCGATGAATGTAAATTCTGATTATCTTAATAGAAAATGGTTATGTGTTGCATGATTGCTGAAAGAGGGGATGTGCTAAGAGAGAGACCATGAAATGTTGTGAAAGGTGGTGGAGGGGACCAGGAATGGTTGCATTAACCTCCATCAAACTAGTACCATGTTGGAATTAATTTGCTCAGTTCAGAACAAACCTCTGACCAAGAATGAATTCTCGTCAGGTTGGTAGGTGGGAAGGCCCCCTCAAGAGTTAATGAGGGATGGGGCAGACTTACCATTGGTAAGGCTTCCAGAACTGACCACGGACTAGGGATTTGAGCCACACACAATCTTTCTGAGGGAGGTAAGAAAGGAAGCGTGGTGGACAGAGGGAGACATACAGAGAAAATGCAGAGATGAGAGAGGAAACTCTCGGTTCTAAGGGAGGACTGGAGGAGAAAATAGTGAGTTCTGAACATAGAAAATAGAGATTCAACTAGGAGAAGGAGAGTAACCTTCGTCCTTATCTATTTTTGCATTGGGAGAAGGAGAGTAACCTTCATCCCTACCTTTCGTTGAGCTGGAAGTAACAGATTGAATCTCGATGTATTGTGTCTTAAGATTAGGGGTGGCCATTGATAAATCCATTGGGAGTGACTGAACCTATGGTTGGGTGGAAATGAGCACCCCTTTCAATAGTCGCATCACACTCTATGGTTTTGATAAGTGTTTTCTCGCCTTATGTTTTGAATTGTAAATAATGGATGCATGTGAGTATTTACATGTCTTTAAAGGTTTCTTTCTCTGTATTAAATGATTAAGTTATGAGTATGTGTTCATTTCCTTGAGAACCTATAATTATGCTTGAATTTCCATACTCCCCAGTTTAATCACTCGAAGGCGCTTACCCCAGGAATTTACATCATCATTCGGGAGTCAGAGCAAGCCTTTGGGAATATTTACCAATTTGGTAACCTCACAAGTTAACTTGCCTTGATTTAGAGCTTAAATCTCTACGAGTCGAGAAGGTGTTCCCTTCAGACCAGTAGTCTAGGAGACTCTGAACTTGCGCTTATTTCCTTAACCAAAAACCCGACTAAGAGCAGGGATCATAGCCCCATATTTTTATGAATATCCACGTGACCTAGGTCTAGGAAATTTGGAGCTCGAGGCTCTGAGATGTCAAGTTGTACGAAGGTCAAGTCAAACCCTGCAATTGATATGCACCGTTGATCTATGGATGAATATTGAGGGTGGGGAATCACTGCGAAGTGCGAAGGTGAAAATAGCGGATGCGCTAGTTCGTGGCCTGGAATTTACCCTTGTCGTTGATCTCGATAGGCTGGAGGATCAACAATACCAGTTAGACTAGAATCGAGCGAGCACTTTCCATATTGTGGAGTTCTAACTCCCTGGTAAAAAACCCACATGTTGGGAGCTCGCACTTCCTATGAACTGTTGATCATCATTGACCTTCGATATGATTTTGAAGTGATCCCTGAAATGCAAGGAGCACGTGGGACAACAAAAACTTTCAAAGAGATAAATCTTAGAAGAGATAACTCTTTCAAGAGCGCAGATGAAATCCAGGAGATGGGCCTATAGGAGGAGAAAAGGTTGAATCCTTTGAGCACTTAGAAAACCTTCTAAGTCAAATTAAGTCATAACCCTGGGAGGAGGAGAGATAGTGGCCATTGGATCACATCGCAGAGGCTCAATAGTTGTTTGATATAAACAAGGTGCACGAACCTTGGTACCTTGCACACATAGGAGAAGAGGACTTCGAAAGTTTCGAAGTTCCTAAGTAGTTTGGGACCATCCGTCATCAAGAGGGACACGTGGCGATGGATCATGGACACCAGAGAAACATGTTCGAGGGTTTTCGGTTAAAAATGAAATTTCCAAACCCCGAAGACCTGAAGAGAATCCGGACCGCCCGATCGAGAGGGACATATGGCAACAGATCCTGGACTCCATAGGAATCTGTTTAAGAGGAGGCAGGTTTGAGACTCGAAGTTTCTGAATCCCGAAGAGCTGCAAACCGAAAGTAGAATCTCAGTCGTCCGATCGCAGGAACAGATATAAGCCGTCAGTTTGTTTGGGGTAAATTCAAGCGTCGAATCACCAGAGTGGATCTGAACCGTCATATACCATGACTCCAGGAGGAGGAAAGTTTTAAACTTGAGCTTCCCGAACCGTAGAAATCCGAAGGGCCAGAGAAAATATAGACCGTTGGATCCAGGAGGACACGTGTCGACAAGTCGGAATATCTAGAGGAAGGCGAAGGTCGAAGTGTTGAAACACCCGAAGCCCGAAGGGTTGAAGAGTCGTGAGACGTCGATTGGCATGGGGACACTTTTCAACAGATCGAGAGCTTCGGGAATATTGTAGTGGGGTTTCGGTTTGAGAATTGATATTTCCAAACCTCGAAGGGCTGAAGACCCAAAGTGAACCTGGACCGACAGATCTAACAGAGACATGGCGAGAATCCGTGAACACTAGGTAAAGTCCCGAAGTGATTCATAGCCATCGGATTCAGAGGACACGTGGTGAAAATCTGTGAGCTTCGGGTGAATACCTAAAGTAATCCTCGATCGTCAGATTAGGAGGAAACACGTCATAGGATTGTAGCCTTTGGATAAAATTCATTGCGGAAAAGGTTTGAGATTTGAGATCTCAGAAGTATGAAACCCAAAGGAGATCTCGATCGTCAATCGAGAAGAGGGTTGGAGGATTATTGTTTTAGGTTAAATGGTCAAACACCCGAAGTGGAAGCAAGACCATTGATCGAGCAGGATAGGTGTCTACAGATCGTCAGCTCTGGAAGTTTGAAGTACGAAAGAAGCAGGGTTTGATATTTCAAAACCCCGAAGTTCGGAATTGCAAAGAGATCACAGTCGTTGATCTAGGAGGGACAAATCTGGTCCTTAAAATTGGGAGGCATGGATATGAACCGTCAATTCAGATAGTATCATCAAGATCGCGAGATCGAAGATCCCGTAGAATTGTGGGGGCAAGAGTTGAGTGAATTTTAAAATATTGAGGGTGGGCTGCAATTGAAACTGTGGTTTCGTCAGGAGGACATGTGGAGACTTGAGGAGGATTGCGGACCCAAAAGTAGTTTGATCCCAAACTACTTGTGGCCGTGCTCGTAATTGCGTGGTCATTGCCAAGGTCACATCTGAGGAGAGGCCAAGAGAAAAGGGGCTAACGCCAACTCCGTGACTTCGTTGAATCGTGAAGTAGAAGGTCACGGGTATCATAAGACCTGCAACAAAGGCCGAAAGGGTCTTTTTCTAATTTAGAGGTGAGACTATTATGGTCTCAAATCCTCATTTGATTTAGACTCGAAGATTCTTGACCGGAGGCTCAGGCTAAGTCCTGGAATCTCCAAATTAGAACCCATAGAGAGAAAAATGATTTTTTCCTGTAAGGAGGATGAAAGTTTTTCCATTTTTCTTTGCCCCATCGTGGGTGTGTTACAAAATGGTATCAGAGCATGGTTACAACACTTGGCCTGCTTGGGCTCATGGACGAGTCGCTTAAAAACTCTATTTGGAGTACTTTTAAAATAATGACACTCTACCTTAACTCTTTCTTAAAAAGTTTGATTAAAAATGTTATTAAAGAAAATAATGAAACTTTCTACTGAGTGTATGCATTTAAGAAATTGAACTGTGTATTGTTCACGACCTAATAAATGGTTAGCTAATAATAAGTGTTTTTGTCAACATTCGAGAAGTCAGTAAATCATGGGAAAACTCCAAGATTAAAGGATGGTGATGTGTCATGAAGTGGGGGATGGATCCCACAATAGAGACGAAGAAGCGGACGAAAGGAGGGCAGTGGAAACCCCTCCAGATCTGGATGAAACTGTAAGGAGCCTCAGGGCCGAATTACAGAGTTTCGAGGATGACAACGAGAGATTGATAGAAGAGAAAGAGAAACAAACATAAATTAACACAGTCTTGCTACAAAGCTTATCCGACATACAGAGGCAACTGTAGCATGAACCTGCAACCAATCATGTGGACCGACAACACAAGAAGAGAAGTAAGAGTCCACCTGAGATCCGAAAACATGACTCCATAAGTGACCCCACTTGGAGAAGTACCGCGAAGAAGGTCCAACCTGGAGGCAGGGGACACTCATTGGGATAATACTATGGAAAGGAAGATGACAACTTTAAAGGATATTTTAGTAGCAGGGCTAGCCCGCATTCTCAAAGGAAAGGAAAGAAGTAGAAGCGGTCCAAAACCCATGGTCCTGAAGAGTTCAAGAAAGACAAACCACCCTATTTTGATGGAGATATTAAGAAGGGAGAAGAGGCGGAAGCTTGGCTTCTTGGTTTAAAGAAGTATTTTAGAGTCCATGACTACTCTGAAAACTTGAAGGCTCGAATAGCCATCTTCAACCTGAATCGAAAGGCTTCCATATGGTGGGAAGACCTTAGGAATGTGAAAGGAGTCCATGAGAAGGACTTGTCATGGAAACAATTTGAGAAATACTTCAGGAAGCAGTATCTGTCAGAAAAATACATGGATGGGAAACTAAGGAATTCTATGAGCTCATGCTAAGGCAGCTCACCATAGTTGAATTTGTCAATAAATTCCTTGAACTACTGAGGTATGTACCCTACATAAAATATGAAAAAGAAAAAATGAAGTGGTTCATTAGTGGGTTACCTCAGACCTACCAGGATATGATTGATTTTGACGAGCTAAAGACTTTAGAAGGAGATATCCAGAAGGCGAGGTACTATTATGAACAGATTGGGAGTAAGACAAGACCCCACAAAGACTCGAAGAAGAGGAGTAGTTCGGGATTCCAGAAGAAGGGTTTTAAATCCTCAAGATTTAAGAACTATGAAAAAGATTCTAGAATGAGACTTCCTATTAGAAGTACATATCAAAAAAAATTCCCCTCTCAAAGTGGAAATAAACCTTTTAAGACAGTCCCAGCAAAGACCGATAACCTAAAGAAGGAACCCTTAAAATCATGGGATTGTGGAGAGGATCATAAATTGAGGGATTGCCCACACCGACAACAGAACAATAAGAGAGTCTACAATATCCAAGAAGCTACCACCATCAATGATGTGGATAGGAGCATGCCATGAATCTATGCAACCTTGGACAATAATCAAGTCGACCACCAAGCTTCAGTAGTGGAGATGGAAGGTATGATCGCCAACCAACTAGTTTCTATTTTAATTGAACCAGGTTCTAATTTGAGTTACATGGCCACTCAAACTATTGATATGTGTAAACTAAAACCAATTAGACATGTTAAGCCATGGTTGGTGCAATTAGCCACTGGGACCAAAAGAAAAGTGGCAGAGGTCATACCATCCTGTCAACTCATCATGGGTGGAATGCCCACCCAAGCAACCCTTAACATACTTCCCCTGGGATCCTATGACTTGTTGATTGGTATGGATTGGTTGGCTGCTTACAAAAGTAAATTGGATTGTTATCATAAAACTTTAGAATGTGTAAATGAAGAAAGGAGAAAGACAACCCTCCAAGGGATTCATAAGTCTGTCTCAGTGAGGCAAATATCAGCCCTTCAAATGAAAAATTATTGCAAAAAGGGGTGCTCCTTATATGTCATACAGGTGTTGGACTCCGTTGAGGATGACAAACCAAACCTATAGGACCACCCCATATTAAGAGAATACAAGGACATGTTCCCAGAAGAAGTACCAGGTCTACCTCCGAGAAGGGATATTGACTTCTCTATAGAACTTACACCAGGAGGGGTACCAACATCTAGAACACCATATAGGATGAGCACGCCAAAGTTGGTTGAGCTCAAGCTACATCTAAAGGAGATGATGGAAAAAGGCTACATCTAACCCAGTGTATCCTCGTGGGGAATCACCTGTCTTGTTTGTGAAAAATAAAGATGGCACACTCCGACTGTGCATAGATTACATACAACTCAATAAGACAACCATAAAGAACAAGTACCCCTTACTAAGAATCGGTGACCTGTTTGACCAATTGGGAGGTGCTTCCATCTTCTCGAAGATCAAATTAAGGTCTGGATACCACCAAGTCCAAATTAAGGATGAAGACATCCACAAAACAACCATCAGAACAAGGTATGGTCACTATGAATTCATGGTGGTGCCATTTGGGTTAACCAATGCCCCCGCCACTTTTATGTGCTTGATGAATAATGTACTCAAAAAATTCTTCAACAAATTTTTATTGGTTTTCATTGATGATATCCTAATATACTCCAAGAATGGGGAGGAGCACAAAGAACATCTTATACTTGTACTTCAAGTACTAAGAGAGCATAAGCTCTACACTAATTTTAGCAAGTGCGACTTCTTTCAAAATAAATTCCATTACTTAGGCCATGTCATTTAAAAGGAAGGGGTGGAACTGGACCCCGATAAGATTATATCTATTATGGAATGGCCTACCCTGAAGGATGTATCAGATATCAGATCCTTCATCGACCTGGAAGGATACTATATAAAGTTCATAAAAGGATTTTCCAAGATTGGTTGTCCAATCATTACCCTTCATAAAAAGGGGATCAAATTCATTTGGACATCAAAATGTGAAGAAAGATTTCAGGAATTGAAATACCTCTTGACCCATACACCTATGCTAAAGATTGCAGACCCGGATAATGATTTCCTCATGTGTACAGATGCCTACAAGGAAGGACTTGAAGGAGTCTGTATGCAAGAGGGATGTGTAATTTCCTACGTGTCCCAGAAATTAAATGAGCATGAGATCAATTATGTGACCCATGACCTAGATTTAGCTTCCATAGTACATGCTTTAAAAATGTGGAAGCACTACCTCATGGGAAGGAGATTTGTACTTATGACAGACCATTGTGGATTGAGGCATCTATTTGATAAACCAAAGATCAATGTCAGGAAAGCTAGGTGGATGGCTTTTCTTAGTGAGTTTGATTTCGAAATCAAACACATCAAAGGAAAGGAAAATAGGGCGGTCCATGCCCTTAGAAGAAGTATAAAAACAATTCATCTGGAAACAGTAAGCACCTGTGAAACGAATGTCAGGGAAAGAGTCATAAATGCATAAGAGACAGGTGCATTCTTCAAGACTGTTACCTTGTACCTAAGACAAGATCCTACAGGGTTGAAGTATGAAGGATACCATATGCTCGAGGGAGGGTTGATGACTTACAGAAACATATTGTATATTTTCAACTGTGATGACTTGAAGAGGTTCATAATGGATGAACTACATAAGAAACCATATACTGTTCACCTAGGATATTAGAATATGATCACGACCATTAGGAAACAATTCTATTGGCTTGGGTTGAAGAAAGGCATAGCTAACAATCTAGCTAAGTGCCTAGAATGCCAACAAGTTAACACACAACACCGACATCTAGCAGGATTATTACAGCCCCTATTGATCCTAGAATGGAAATGGGAAACCATCTCCATGGATTTCATCACCGGATTAGCAAATTCGACCAAGAAAAATGATGCCATCATGGTCGTGGTGGACAAACTAAGAAAGTCTGCTCATTTCATTCCTCTCAAATCAGCTTGCAAGGCCATAGATATTGCCAACATCTTTATGAAGGAGATATTTAGACTACATGGCATGCCCAAAGAAATTGCATCTGACCGAGATACCAAGTTTACTTCGAACTTTTGAAAATCCCTAATGGTTGGTTTGGGGACAAAATTGTGATTCAACACAACTTATCACCCCCAAACTGATTGACATATGGAAAGAGTGAACCAAAAAATATAAGACATGCTAAGAATGCATGTAATGCATCAACCTAAGAAGTGGGAAGACTATCTACCATTGGTAGCGTTTGCCTACAACAATGGTTATCAAGAATCCTTGAAGATGAGCCCTTTTGAAGTCCTATATGGGATAGTGAAAAATTCCAAACAGCTGGAGCAATCCAGTGGATAGAATTACAATCAGACCCAACATGTTGAAAGAAACAGAATAACAAGTGGTTCAGATAACACAAAATCTAAAGATTTCTCATGATAAATAGAAAATTTACATCGACAGAAAGAGAACTCCCAGAGAGTTCAAGATGGGAGACCATGTCTATCTCAGAGTTAGACCCAGGAAGAGTTCCCTGAGAATGGGAGCCTGTTCCAAGTTGGCACCTTAGTATTGTGGACCCTTTGAAGTCCTAGATAGAGTGGGGGCCTGTAGCCTATAGGCTAGCACTTCCTCCCACAGTAAAGGCACATAATGTTTTTCATGTTTCATTACTGAATAAATATGCACATGATGCTAATCATATAATTGACTAGTCTGTGATCCAGGTGGAGCCGGAGGGAGAATTCTTGCCAGAACCCCAATGCATATTAGACAGGAAGGAAACCTCACTCAGAAACCGAACCATTGCACGGGTCAATGTGAAATGGAAACGCCTTTGGCCCAGATGAGGCTATGTGGGAAATGGAAGATTCCATGAGACAAACATATCTGATTTTTTTTACTTTTGTACATACATATCATGTTGATAGATAGAACATCGAGATGGGAGATGATTCCTTTAAGGGGGAGGGAATTGTAACACCCTGTTTCCCCCAGTCTGTAAATATAACTACATGGGCCGTGAAACTATGGAAAAATTAAATGTGTGAATGTTTGATTTGATGGACCTTATGTAGAAGGCCTATGAATGTAAATTATGATTATCTTAATATAAAATGGTTATGTGTTGCATGACTACTGAAAGAGGGTATGTGCTAAGAGAGAGACGATGAAATGTTGTGAAAGGTGGTGGAGGGAACTAGGAATGGTTGTGTTAACCTCCACCGAACTAGTACCATGCTGGAATTAATTTTCTCAGATCAGAACAACCCTCTGACTAGGAATGAATTCCCGTCGGGATGGTAGGTGGGAAGGCCCCCTCAAGAGTTAATGAGGGATGGGGTAGATTTCCCATCAGTAAGGCTTTCAGACTTGACCATGGACTGGGGGATTCGAGCCACACACAATCTTGCTGAGGGAGGCAAGAAAGGAAGCATGGTGGACAGAGGGAGACCTGCGGAGAAAATGCAAAGACAAGAGAGGAAACTCTCGGGTCTGAGGGAGGACTTAAAGAGGAAACAATGAGCTCTGATCACAAAAAATAGAGATTGAACCAGGATAAGGAGAGTAACCTTTTCCCCTACCTTCCTTTGAGCTGCAAGTAAGAGATTTAATCTTTAAGTATCGTGGCTTAAGCTCGGGGGTGGCCAATGATAAATCCATTGTGAGTAACTGAGCCTATGGTTCGGTGGAAACGAGCAACCCTTTCAACAGTTGCATCACACTGTATGGTTCTGATAAGTGTTTTCTTGCATTATGTTTTGAATTGTAAATAATGGATGCATGCGAGTATTTACATGTCTAAAAAGTTTTTTTCTCTGTATTAAATGATTAAGTTATGACTATGCGTTTGTTTCCTTGAGAACCTATAATTCTTCTTAAATTTCCATACGCCCCAGTTTAATCACTCGAAGGCACTTACCCCATGAGTTTACATCATTGTTCCGGAGTCGGAGAAAGCCTCTGGGCATATTTACCGATTTGGTAACCTCATAGGTTACCTTGCCTTGATTTAGAGCTTAAATATCTGCGAGTCAAGAAGGTGTTCCCTTCAGACAAGTAGTCTAGGAGACTCTCAACTTGTGCTTATTTCCTTAACCAAAAACCCGACTAAGAGAGGGGATCATAGCCCCAGATTTTTATGAGGATCCACATGACTTGGGTCTAGGAAATTTGGAGATCGAGGCTCTGAGATGTCAAATTGTACAAAGGTCAAGTTAAACCCCACAATTGATATGCATAATCAATATATGAATGGAGATTGAGGGTGGGGAATCACTGCATATCCCGAAGGTAAAAATAATGGGCGCACTAGTTCACGTCTCGCAATTCACCCTCACCACTGATCTCGATGGGATAGAGGATCAATGATCCCAGTTATACTAGAATAAAGCGAACACTTTCCAGATTGCGGAGGTCGAACTCTCTGGTAAAGAACCTGAATGTTGGGACCCTGCAATTCCTGTGAACCGACGATCGTCGTTGACCTTCGATTTAAGTTTGAAGTGATCCCTAAAATGCAAGGAGCACATAGGACAATGAAAAATTTCAAAGAGATCAAGATCAAAAGAGATAGTGCTTTCACGTGCGTAGATGAAATCCAGGAGATGGGCTCGTAGGAGGAGCAAAGGTCGAATACTTTGAGCACTTAGAAAACCTTCTAAGTCAGAGTAAGTCAGAAGCCTCGGAGGAGGAGAGACAGTGGTTGTTGGATCACATTACAGAGGCTCGACAACCATATGATATAAACAAGGTGCATGAACCTTAGTACCTTGCACACGTAGGAGAAGAGGACTTACCAAAGTTCTGAAATCCTGAAGTAGGTTGGGACCGTCCGTCATCAAGAGGGACACGTGGCGACAGATCGTGGACTCTGGAAAAATCTGTTCAAGGGTTTTCGGTTAAAAGTTGAAATTCCCAAACCTTGAATATCCGAAGTGAATCTGTACCGCCCAATCCATAGGAACACATGGCGACAGATCATGGACTCTAGAGGAATCTATTCGAGAGGAGGTAGGTTTGAGACTCGAAGTTTCCAAAGTCCAAAGAGCTGGAAACTTGAAGTAGAATATCAGTTGTCTGATTGCAGGAACAGATCTAAGCCATCAGATTGTTTGTGGTAAATTCAAGCGTCGGATCACCAAAGTGGATCTGAACCGTCAGATACTGTGAGTCCAGGAGGAGGCAAGTTTGAAACTTGAGATTCCTGAAGTGCGAAAATCTAAAGGGCCAACGAAAATCTAGACCGTTGGATATAGGAGAACACGTGTCGACAAGTCAGAAGATACAGAGGAAGGCGAAGGTCGAAGTGTTGAAAAACCCGAAGCCCGAAGAGACAAAGAGCCATGAGCCATCGATTGGCACAGGGACACTTGTCAATAGATCGAGAGCTCCGGGAAGATTGTAGTGGGGTTTCAGTTTGAGAACTGAGATTTCCAAACCTTGAAGACCCGAAGTGAACCTGGACCGACAGATGTAAGGGAGACGTGTTGTGAATCCATGTAAAGCCCTGAAGTGATTCATATCCAACGGATTCAGAGGACACATGGTGCAAATATGTGAGCTTCGGGTGAAGACCCAATGTAATCCTCGATCGTCAGATCAGGAGGACACACGTCAGAGGATTGTAGCCTTCAGATAAAATTCATTGGGGAAAAGGTTTGAGATTTGAGATCTCAAAAGTCTGAAACCCTAAGGAGATCTCGACCTTTGATTGAGAAGAGGGTTGGAGGAATGTTGTTTCGAGTTAAATGGTCAAACACCCAAAGTGGAAGTAAGACCGTTGATCGAGTAGGATAGGTGTCTGCAGATCGTCAGCTACAAAATTTTGAAATACGAAAGAAGCGGGGTTTGAGATTTCAAAATCCGAAGTCCAAAATTGTGAAGAGATCATAGTCGTTGATCTATGAGGGACAGATCTGGTCCGTAAATTTGAGAGGCACAGATCTGAACCATCAATGCAGACAATATCGTCAAGATCACGAGATAGACAATCCCGTAGCATTGCGGGGATAGGAGTTGCGCGAAGTTTAAAATATTGAGGGTAGGCTGCAATTCAAACCGTGGTTTTTTTAGGAGGACACATGGAGCCTTGAGGAGGATTGTAGGCCCAAAAGAAGTTTGACCCCAAACTGATTGTGCCCGCACCCACAATTGTGTGGTCATTTCTAAGGTCATATCTGAGGAGAGGCCAAGCTAAAGGGGCTAATGCCAACTCTGAGACTTCGCTGAAGTGCGAAGGAGAAGGTCACAGGTATCATAAGACCTACAACAGAGGCCGAAAGGGCCCGTGTTTGATTTAGAGGTGAGACTATTATGGTCGCAAAGCCTCATTTGATTTAGACTTGGAGAATCTTGACCGAAGGCTCGGGCTGAGTCTTGGACTCTCCAAATTAGAACCCATAGAGAGAAAGAGGATTTGTTCCTGTAAGGAGGACACATCTTTTTCCATTTTTCTTTGCCCCATCGTGGGTGTGTTACAATGGATTAATTTTGCAGGAAACCACCCACCATACGACTCAAATATAATCAATGGGGCTGACCCTTATTGTAGTACTTGATGGTGGTGATACACATTTGGAAGATAGAGAGGATAATGCCTCTTGCCATGAACTAATTATAGCTAAGACTTATCAACCTTTTTCATGGGATGAAGAGAATTCTGTAGAAAATGAATATCAAAGGATATCTTCTTCTTTCTCTTATTCATTTTTTATCAATAGAGAATCTTCTTGTTCAAGTATCCCTTTAATTAGTATTGTTTATACTAGTATATCTCACCATTGTGTTGAATATATCTCTCATACCATGGTAGGTCCTACCCCATACATATCATATGATCTCACTAGTCTATCTCAAGTAGTTGGTTACTTGAAGTGTGAGTCCAGGGAGGTTTTCTCAGATAATGAGGCACTTCAATCTTTGTCGATAGTTATGTCAGGCCCTTATTCTGTTGGTCTGGATTAAGGGATAAACAACTTTGTTAGCACAAATATTCTCTCACTGAGCACACTTTATATAAACTCTATGCATGATTCTCATTTGGCATTCTACTTTCCATCAATTCTATGATAGAAGTGCAAGTTTTTATGATGTAATTGAAACATGGTTGGAGAGATCTTACATGGAATGATTTTCCATGAATTATCATTGTCACATATTCAATATGGTGAATAGATTTTATCATGCTTTAATTTTTCCTACTTTTAGTCGATTCTTATTCCAAGTTCTATCACTAATCCCGTGTCTTGAACATATGTCTGCAGGCTTGGGATTACTTGGATGGCTACATTGGCATTATGAATTTACATAGTTAATTTTTCATCCATTAGTAGCGTAGCATAGGAGTAGAATGGAATAAATTAATGTCTTTCATTTGCATAGTTTAGCTTTGCTTCCTAGTTTTTTTAGTTAGTTCTTTGTTTTCCTTTTCTTTTATTTACTATTGGATGATCAATAAATGAATTCTCAGCAAAGATGGAAATAAATAGAAGGATTGACCAATAAATTTTCCTTTGCATGGATTTTGAATTTAATTTTGATGCGGGGAAAATTTACTTCATTTCATTCTCAAATTTTTCTATGTATTGGGAAATTGCTAGATCACTGATTTTTATGCATGATTACCATATCAAGTCATTTCCAATGCATTGTGGCATCATTCAAGTGGAGTATTTTAAATTAAGACAATATCCATTCCCTCTTGTAATGAAAATGAACACTCATAATTGTCCTATATTCACATCTGCGTGATTCTAATGAGAAACATTTGCTTGGATGATGTACTTTTTAAGTTCTAATTTTGATGTCCCATACACATTGAATCTAAATTCTTAGTATTAAAACTCTTCCCATATAAAATTAAAGCCACTCCAAATCAGTGTAATTTCCATAGATGATTATTTTTCCTCGGTTTTGGAGTTTTCCAAATATTTTCTTTCTCCTCCACTCTTTCTTTGATCACTTTCAACTAACCTGAATTTTCTGCATATAATTTTTGTATAACAAGCTTAACTTATTTCTTATTTTCATTTTAGTCATTTTCTGTCATCACTTGTAGTTTTAATTTTTAGGCATTGGCTGCCATTGTCCTATGCTTTGTAAAATAGGTATTTTAAGTATGAGTATTCTTTTTACCTTGTAACATTCTTCACCCAAGCTTCCTCTCTTATACGGTAGAAAGATATATTCTTTCATGCTTCCTCGAAACACATTTTTGACATTCTGGACAACATTTTGGAGGCTTATATCTTGTCTTCTTGATCTATATTGAGAGTTTTCTTCATTTTGATATGATCTCTTAGCTACATTGCACCAAATCTGCAGATCCATTGTATCAGGGTCTTCTTCTATTATGAATAATATCATATATGAGGTATTTTGAGTTATCTCTTGTGTTGTTGATCTTGCATATGGTTGAGGTATGTTCCATTGCTATATATTCTTGATTAGTGTTGCAAACACACATATAAATCATCATATTAAACCCTAGTGCAACTTAAAAGACCAAATCAACAAATTGTTTGATGAAATGCCACAACCATAAAACAGTTAAAAATTCATGAAAAACACAATGTTCTTGGCACCTTGGCTTGGGAACATTACAGTGGTATCAGAGCATTGATCCTCCCAGCCAGTGGGGATTAGCGCATGAAGAAATACAGTGGATATGGATATTAAGGACTTTTCTAGAGAGACTGTGTGTTGTGAATGGGGATACTACAACCTTAGTGAGGGACTTAGGCCTGAATTAACATTCCAAAGGTATATATCCATAAACAATCCTAGGTGGAGCAAAGATGAGGTCATAGGGTGGGTTGATAGAAAAGAGAGATACAGAGCCAAAAAAACTAGATGGAGGGAAGCACAGAGTAACCCCACACCCATTAGGAGTAGGCAAATTTGCTACAGTTGCAAAGTGACTTGGGAACCAGATCATAGATGTAGGTGTAAAGGTAAGAAACACATTATTGAGATACATTATGACAGTGATGATGAGGAGATGCATTGGGATCCAACCATAGATTCATATTTGGAGCAGTTCGATGGCACTAGTGACTCTTGCACACTTGTGGGGGCTAGTGAATCTTGTGCACTTGGGGAGGATAATGACCCTTGTGCATTGGAGGAACAATGGGATGAATAGGATGATAGAACCTATGCTTAAACAGTCATATCACATAGTGTTAATGACCTTACACTTCATCAGAGTGGTGACACTAGTGGGGGTTCACATGAGTTAACACCTAGGCATGATAAGATTCCTATGATGACCGTCACACATTTGTCATCTTTTTAGACACCCATGATAACCATGTCACATTAGGATATCAGTGGCATTTCAGATACGATAGAGGAGCCATGTGTGAGAGATACACACCAGGAACATATGAATCCACATACCCAAGAGGAGAGACATGACGTGCAGATAGTTGACCTTACACATACATATCAGTATGAGGAGAGTGAGTCATTTCTTTTGGAGACTCCATCGTTTGATCAGGTTGGGGAGAGTGACAGTTTCTTGGGACACTTACTTCTAGGACCAGTCGACAGTGATGAGGATGTACCATTTATTGGTCAGGATGACCATAGAATGTGTCTGGACACATCTATGTGGGACCCAGGCACAGATAATAGTAGCAGGGTGAGTGCACAGGAGGATACAACTACTCATATAGGATATAATATGATTCAGAGGGAGCTAGTTATTAGTGATGATGTGCAGTCACTTACAGGAGGACCCAGTAGCACAGTGGACAGGGGGCAGTCCAGTGCTTTATATTTTGAAGAGAGTGTTGTTGGGGATTCCAATGTTGACACTAGCAGTGAGGGACATAATATAGCACCTCAGCATGAGTGTGATCAGGAGTCACACTACTTGGCAGGACAGTTGAGAGTTAGTGAGGACATGATCATGGCATCCACTAGGCACATTGATGACACACATGCATTGGTGGTCAATTGTTCTTGGAGGGAATCGATGGAACATGATAGTTCAAATGGGGGATTTTCCATAGATGACATTCATACTCTCATGGAGAGGGTGTCTGTGATGAGGATCGAATACCAACAATTTTTGATGGACAAACACTATCTATTGGGGGTTGGTGAGATGTATCACAGGGCCCTAAGGGAGCGGGAGTTGGAGGTGGACAGACTCACTCATGACTTACAGAGCACTCGAGGATTCTTGAGAGGCACACAGAAAACCCTTCAAGAATCATAGTCTAGGTCAGAGGAGATTCTTTAGGAAATAAGACAGATATCCACTACATCTATCTTAGTGGAGAGTTAGATATATCCTTCAGTCACATTTCTAGGGGATGGTAGTGGCTTGGTAGAGGAGCACTAGTTGATGGAGGAGAATGAGGAGTACCTAGGATCACTAATGAGTATGGAGAGTTATGATCTAGAGGCGCATGAGCTACCCTCCACAAGGATATTTGAGACAATCGAGCACTTACATACGCATGGGGACTCTAGAGCCAGGGACAGTTTTGAGGACACTTCCATTTGTGTCCTAGGATTGGATGAACTTTGTGTCGAGGTTGACCTAGTAGTACATTTTGGATCCATGTTGTTGGAGGAGTATATAGGAGATTACATGAGTATGCAGGAGCATATAGTGGTGAGTGATAGTTCACATAAACATGCCAAGATGTGCAGTATGATTCAGATGGATGTATTGGATTGCAGGGAGGAGACACACTTACCAGAGCATGGATATGTCTCTCCTTTGTAGTAGCACATAGTATTGGGGGATCACCTTCACAGTAGTAGCAACCATAGGGGTGATGATGATTGGGATTCAGTGATGATTACAGACGAGTATGTACCATGGGTACCGATGGACTAGATTTTGGTTCAATCCTTGGGATTGACCAAAGAATATGATACCTTCCATTCTTACAGTCAGCCACAAATGTTTTTGTTAGACTTTTTCGACACTTTTATCATTGACAACAACATGAGGAGAGATAGACAGTGGAAGAGGACATGGAGAGTGGGTAGGCCGAGACCACCTGACAGGAGTGATTTTACGACATACATCAGGATAGGGGTGGATCATCATAGGCAGACAGTTGAGACTTTGTGCATGATAGTGAGCATCATAGGCCAGGGAATAGAAGACATCTCATAGGGTGACAGAAATATAGATTCTCATGAGGATGAGCAAGGAGGGTGACACAGATATGGTTCATCTTGTATTGGCCTTCATCTTGTATTCATCCTTTGGAGGCTTATATCTTATCTTCTTGATCTACATTGAGATTTGTCTTCATTTTTCTATGATGTCTTAGCTATATTGCACCAAATCTGCAGATCCATTGTACCAAGGTCTTCTTCTATTATGAATAATATCAGATCTGAGGTATTTTGAGTTATCTCTTGTTTTGTTGATCTTGCATCTGGTTGAGGTATGTTCCATTGCTATATATTCTTGATTATTGCTGCAAAAACAAATATAAATCATCATATTAAACCCTAGTGCAACTTAAAAGAACAAATCAACAAAGTGTTTGACGAAATGCCACAACCAGAAAAAAGTTAAAAATTCATGAAAACACACAATGTTCTTGGCACCTTGGCTTGGAAACATTACATGCATTGACCTTCACATGGAGTTTTATGACAACCAACTTAGCTTAAGTTTATTTTATCTTGGCATGATTTTCCTAGTATTAGTTTAATTTTGATCTTCACTTTATTTTAGTTTAATGTCATTCCAATAAGTCAGTCAATTAATTAGTATTCTCTATGAACTTTTGTTCTTCTTCATCAGTTCATTCCTATCTTTCCCTTTACATATAAAAAGGATTATCCTTTTCTTTGTTTACTTTGATGATCATCAACATTCATTTTTATATCCCTCTTTGGAAGAAGGTCTCCATTTTTCCTGTGTTGTATATGTTGATCATGTCTCTTCATCTCAGCCTATTGAGAAAGATGAAGTTCATATATCAATCCCTCTTGAAATTGAGCAGCCTTATAGTCATGGGAATCATGAGGTTGATTTACCTTCTAAAGTCTTTGTTATACCTTCCAATCAACTTGTTAAACCTCATTTTCATCCCACTATTGTTCAAACTAGAATAAAAGAGAAAATGTTCAAACCTTTAAGGCTTCCATCGCATCTTCATCCTTGTCCTCTTAACTTCTTTGAGTATCTTCCTCATTTTTTCTGGAGAAGATCATATCACCGCCGAGAAGCATTTGGGAGCTTTTGAGAACTTTGTCGATCAGTTTGAGATAGTACATGAAGATGTTACCATGAGGTTATTTTTCAAATCATTGTTTGGGAATGTTTCTTTGTGGTTTAAGGGTTTGGGATATTATTCCCTTAGTTCTTGGACTAAGTTATATTATGTATTTTCAAAATATTGGGGAGAGAATAAGTCCTTTGATCAATACCTAGCCGATTTTCATGTTTTGAGGAGAAAACAAGATGAAGTTGTGGCTATCTTCAATGGGAGGTTTCATAGTTTTTATCATAACGTGCCATTGGAGATCCGACCTTCTCATACTATAGCTATGGTTTACTACATAACAACTCAACATCCATATCTTGTCCTTCTCCTGAGAGAAAGGAAATATTCATCATTAAGATGGTTGTTTGAGGATGTTGAAGAAATTGAGGAGAACATTGGAGCTTGAAAAAGGATTAGAGATCAGGCTTACCTTGAAGATCTGCATGCACATGAACAACAAGGAGAGTGTAAGTATGATTCAGATTTGGGACAACATTGATCAGTTTTTTTTTTCCAGATTTTTCTATGGATCAGGATATAGATCATATTGGTGTTCATTTTTCAAATCAGTTTGAGCATGCAGTAAAGGATGATTGTATAGATAACTACATGTTGTTAGGATATTTAGACACTTAGGAGTTATTTAAGTTCTACTTTTTTGTAATGAACCCCAAATTTACCAAAATAAAAAAAAATTGTTAGGTGCATTAAAACTTCTTGACTCTGATCTACTTGATCAAGCTTAAATCTATTATTGTCACTATCGGAAATACGACATGTACCTCCTTGTAATTACAAGCGACTAATAACAGGATAGTTATCTTCTCTAAGTGAGTTCATGCCTATGATAATAATTCAGTACATGCAAAATTGTTTAGTACATTCAACATTTTAACATAATAGGCTAGTGTTTAGTCTGCTCGTGAAATCTGTAATATCAAAAGATGTATGTAAGTCTTATTGTGTCCATAAAGGGACTATAGTAACCATATCCTAACATGGGTACTACTCTTATCATATAGGATCTATAAAAGAGGTTTCACCAAAAGATTTATCGTTAATCAAAACTTAGCACCTTCCACTTTGTATCCAATACATGAGTACTTTAAGTTTACCAAATATAACCCCATAGATTAAGTTTCTTATTATACTCTTATATAACATGTATAAAGATTATTTGGATTTAACACAGGATATAAAATTCTCTCTCTCTCTCTCTCTCTCTCTC
>SNQJ01S0017994.1:86068-109423 GCA_010110895.2 Picea sitchensis | reverse complement strand
CTCACTTGTATAGTGTGCCCCGCACAAAATAATTGATAAAAAATTCTGAAACTCGCACCCAAAATACTACAGACTGTCCAAGATCCAATGCAACCAGTCCCATGCAATTTGGATACTCTAGGAAGAAGTTATGATTTTTTTACCTGGAACACCTTCTTGAGACTAGTCAATAGGACTAGTCATATACCCTATCTTACACAGGGTGTATATACAAATTTAAGATGACCCAGAAGCTGAAATTTTTACCACAGATATATTACCAATTTCTGTAAATGGCCTCTAGAGTTCAGGGTCTGAAACGTTACAGAATTTTTTTTATAGAAAAAGTGCTGCAATGACTCATTTCAGGATGATTCCAGAACCCTATCTTGTACAGGATGTATCTATGAAAGTATAAGGTCTCAGGAGCTGAATTTCGAACCCAACGTACCTTGATCTATCTTCTAAATATCCTCCAAGCCGTTCCTTCTAAAACGTTGTAGAGAAAAAGTTATAGCGAAAATTCCACGGTGTCTCAGATGTAGCAGCGAAACCCAAGACCTTGAGCTCTGATACCATATGTTAAGAACCAAACATCAATATAGCATATAAAAACCTCAGGAAAAGTACTCAATGCCTTGAAAAAGAGATAATTTCAGATAATAAGCCTCTTCAATGGGGCAACCTCCTTTTACCCGACTTAAATGTTCAAGTACAAGATGATTCAAAATGAAAATGTCTCCCTGGTATATATAGGAGACTAGGAGGTATAATGGCCTAAAGCTGACACAATTAAAATAACATTACTAATCTAAATTACAACTAATGGCCTAAAGCCGACATAAATAAGATAGCATTACTAATCTAATATGCCCCAATTAAGGGGCAATGAGCCAATATTAGGGCTTAACATCATTTGTCGGACTTCAAGCAATTGTTTAGCAGCTTTAAAAACTAGTTTCTTGCTGATATGTATCTCTGTTTATTTATACCATTAGGGACAACAAGTTTAAATTTCTTGTACACCTAACATTGTACATGTATATTGGCTTGTTCTTGTGTCTCGAGCAGGTACACCAATCTTCACAGGCACTCTTACCTCTTGGAAACCTATGTCTACCACCAAGACCTCATTCAAGCCCTTTCCGAACTTAGTAACTTGACCTATAAGGGAATCTATTCATACATCTTACTTTCCCTCTCATTTCCCCCTAGGGTCACCGGGTTCCCCCCTTTGAGGTGATTCTTTCATATCTAAAGTGACGTGAATACCTTCCTAAGGTGACAGTGGGTAGGTGTTCTGTAATTTGTTGCCATTTTGGTGGTTGGGTCAGGATTTTCCCAGCCTACAACTTGTGTGATAACATTTTGGCACCATTTCCAAGGAGGATTTTGAATCTTCTTCTAAACCCTAATGACACTTTGACAAACTATCCCAAAGCCTCTTCCCTAGCTTATCTCCCGACTCCACCTAAAGAACATCCCCTTTGCACTTTTGATGAGCTCTTCTTGAAGCTCATCTGGCAAATCCACCTTTCCTTATTCCCCCTTTCCATCCTTTCATGAGCCTTGAGCTAATATGCCAACTCCAATGAGGTATTACCCTAAGTAATGGAACCATGGCTTCACAGGACTTACCATGGGTATTCCATAAGGTTTATCCCTCTTTTGATGTTCAAGATATTCCTGGATATCTAAACCATTTCCCAACGGAATGGAGGGAAAATTTCCCCAAGTTTAATGGTGACCCAACTCTAGCAGTCACCCATGTCGTCAATTATATGAAGTATGCCTAAAGTATAAATGTATTGCATGAAGATGTACTAATAATTTTTTTTGTATCTTCTCTGGAAACAAGTCAAAGGAATTTGCTTGCACACTCATGTGATCCGAAAAGTATCCGATCTTCTACAAAGCTTGTTGAGGAATTTATCAGGCATTACAGGCCAACCACTCAGGATTTGTAAGATATTTTCAATGAGTTTGAAGAAGCTCTGTGCATAGAAGGTTTTCTTGTGGATGATGAGACAATAAATGAAGAATGGAAATCCAAAGATGAAGATTCACATGTTGAGTATCTAAACGAGACATTCGATGAAGATGAAGTGATTGTATCTTCCCTTCCACTTGATGAAGGCATCCAAGCCTCTATGAATTGTGACCCTTTTAAAGATATTACTCTTTTCCATAACAGTGGAAGTGAATAACTATTAGAGGATCCCTTGGATGTGACATATCCTTTTGAAAAAAGGCAAACAAAGCACTCTGCATTAAGGATCAAGCCTTGTGTAATGAAGAGGCGATGGAAGAGTGTTCCCATGAAGAGAAAAAAGAATCATGGTGAAGAACAACATGTTGAGGCATCATTATATTTTCTCCTTCCTAATGAATTTGAAGTTGTATAGCCGTTCCCTCCTCTTGTTCATGAAGTTGAAGAAGCAACTATCCTTGATGATGAATAATTTGAAGATCCTGTTGAAGTCGCCCCAACCTATGCTATTCTTGCACACAAAGACAAAGAGATTGTCATTTTCAATCATGTTGATGGTCTTATGAAAGAAACTTTGGATATGGTTGATGAGCATATAGACACTTGTTGGCCCATGACAAATTTCTGGGAGATCCTTGGTCAAGTTTGACCTATTTTGGGACTTCGACAACCTATCGAAGGTGGAGCGCAAGACAAAGCAGAGATCGCAGGATATCGACCCCTTTTTGGGATTTGGGATTATGTAACAGGTATGGGGATGTTGGCCCATGGGTTTACCCATGTTTAGGCCTATTTTGTAAAGTATAAATAGATGTCTAGGCAATGTAAGGAGAGGCATATAGATATATTTGTGTGATATTGGGCTAATTTCTAAGTATGGATTGTAGATGCTTTGTGCATACTGTCTGAGACTTGCAGAGCTATGTGCAAGTAATTGTAAGAAGGCTTGGTGCTGTACCCTAACTCGAAGAAGGAGGATCTGGCGGAGTGCGCATAGATATCCTGTCTTCTGCGGAGTAGGATTTTGATGCTATCTGCCTGAAAGAAGCTTTATTGAAGATAATACAGAAGAAGAGTTGGTGGACATAGCCCCAGGGTGGGGGTGAACCACGTACATGCCGTGTTGCTATGATTTGTGCAATGTGTTGATGTGTTTGTGTATTTACTTGCTAAGTGCTTTGATATAGATAGATAGATCTGTTTATTCTTTATGCTAACGATGTATATGGATGTTAGATATGAACTATGTGAATGTGCTTAGTTCTTGAATCTACTAGATATAATCTACCTCTCTATGATAAGTGCTTAGATACATCAGATCTGGATGAATGGTGCAATACTCTGTTTTATCTGCGGAGTAGATAGTGGTCAAATATAGATGAAATGTCGATGCTAAGTTCTCTGTTAAGTATTCCGATCACAGATCTATGTCCCAGCTAAGGTTGCAGACACCTGAGTCCTGCAACCACCCCTGCCTCTACCTCAGGTGAGACTTCATCTGCTTCACATGTGTTGCCGAAACGGTTGGTATTTAGGGCTTTGTTGGTGCGCTGTTGTAGTGTTGAACCCTCGGTCTGCCCTTGTGCCAACAAATGGTTCCATTTTTGGGACCTGAAACTGTGATTGCTGGGAACTGAGGAAGAAGAAGCTTTGTGCAAAGATCCAACCTGAAACTGTGATTGCTGGGAACTGAGAAAGAAGAAGCTTTGTGCAAAGATCCGACCTGAAATTGTGAAAGATCTATGTGTAGATCTGTTTCTCTAGTGTGAAGTACCCTACTCATGTTGTGAAGCTTTGTGCTAAAGAAAATAAGTCTGATTTGAAGAAAAGAGGTAAGATTTGAACGCGTTGTGCTCTGATAAAGTTAAGAATATTGAAAAGTTTTAGATCTGGAAGATTTTTGCTATGTAGAAGTAAGATAAGTGGAAATTTTTGTTTCAACAGTATGGATCTAGGTATGTTTGATAGATTCTGTCCTAGCTTGAAAACTAGGGCACTAATAGATGAAATAAGGTTTGACATGTGTAGATCTGATAAGAATAGTGAAAGATATGTTATACCTATGCATAGAAAGAATGTTTGGACTAACAAGTGGATGCAAGATCCTAGAAATAAATTTTTGCAAGTTAGCTACTATGATCCTAGTGCACAATACATGAAGAGATGGGAATCATTTAAAAGAAAGAGAGGATTAACCCTCTGTTACAGTTACAGAAAACCGGGACACCTTGCTAAGGAGTGCCCTCGGAGCAGACATAGTTGTCTTTGTTGCAAAGCTATGGACCATGAAGTATTGGATTGCCCTAGAATGATTGCGAAGCCTGAAGGAATGAACATGAGACAAGAAAACCCTAAGGCAGATCCATAAACTACGATTATGGAAGAACCCCAGAAAGAATCAGAGAAAGTATTGCTACACATAAACGACACCCTAAATGACTACCAACATGTCAGCTTATTAGAGATCTTCAAAGAAAAAGCATGCATAGAATCAAGAATATGAGACTTCAACATTGAATGTGTTCTAGATGAGGAAACATAGGTGAATATCATGACAGAAAGAACTTGGGAACTTTTAGGGAAGCCTGCTATGACTCCTTCATTGGGAGGAATAGGACTATTTAGAGGAAAGTTGATAGACCTTTGTGGAAAGCTCACCCAGATACCTATGGATTCCAATGGGACTGTGACAGAGGAGGATTTCAAGATTTTTAAATTTATTGAGAACATCGCCCCATTTACCATGTTACTAGGAAAACCTTGGATTGAAATAGATCTGGCCAGAAGGAAGGAGGAAGAAGAAGTTTTAGAGCAGAAGAAACAAGAGTTAAAAGATTTCATGATTAGAAGGATCACACACTTGCTTGAAGAACAAAAGAACAGATCAAATCTATCTAATACTAGATACCTGGATGTCGAAGTTTCAAAAACAATAGAAGACCCACAAAATATTTAAGTACCTATTCCAGATACAGATAGAATATTACCCCTGATTTCTAGGAGAGAATCTCAACAATGCGAAGTAACTATGCCAAACGTAGATAAGAATCAAAATGGAAAAAGGAATACCGAGACAAAACTCACTAGAAAGAAGGCCAAAAATCTAAGTAAGAGGAGAGCTAAGATTGAAAAGTTACAGAAGGTTCCATAGGGAACTTCACAGAGGGAAAATTTGCACAATTGGAGCTTCGCCAGGAAAGGCCACAGATCGTGCACTAGCACAGAAGATCACGGATACATATGGTGATGTTGAGAAGGGAACGAGAGGCTACAAGGTAGATTCCATCCAGAGTGGCGCAATGCACCTAGCATGCCAACTGATAGCTGGAAAGTTAGTAAGGAAGAACCTACCTATGCAGGTCACCGACTTTGTTGTTGAGCTCGCAGGGAAGTGCGTGGAAGGTCTACAGATGAACTGGGCGAAGTACCTAGTTAACCAATTGGAACTAGACTGTCGAGAAGCACAGGATCATGGTTATGAATTTCATTTCATCTGGCTCCTGATCCTCATTGCATTTGTAGCCTGGGAGATGCCAGAAGGTGCGACCTTCCTAGACATAGAGCTATTCGAACCGCTTGCTGTGAAGTTCGCTACCCTTTGGTATTAAAGTGATATGAACAAACAATGGCAGTCGAATGTTGTGTTTCATACATATTACCTCCAGCTAAAGAGATCCATCAAATCTGAGCCTCACATGAATCCAAACACCTTACAGAGGTCCCAACCCCTGATGGAGTTTAGCGCAGATCGACACTTCATCTACATTACAATGCGAGCAGATGAACATAAAGAGCAACTCCAGTCATATTATAAACTTACAGAAGAAGACATTGAGGAGATCACTAAGGGATGGTTCACTGACCTCCTTATCCCCGCCAACCCTGCAGAGATATCTGATGTTGACAGCCTAGAGGACACTTATAGGGAACAAAATACACCCAAGAAGACTGAGGAGGTCCAAAATTTAAGCATCACCTGACCGAGGGGGTGATAATGAAGTAGAAGCTGAACATAATCCAGGCCAAGTCACACCGCCTAGAGATGAGGTTGACCCATTGAATAAGAGGAAGGTTTCCCCCCTGAAACCTTCTTCCCGGAAGAAATCGAAAGCCACCATGACCAAGATGCAGACTGTCCTCACCTCCGATGATTTTGACTTCATCATAGCAGCCCTAAACAATGCTTCACTGGAAATAACAGAGAAACAAGAAGCCAAGAAGGAAGAAATATATGATAGAATTGGAGTCAAACTCCAAGGAATACAGTAGGCCCTTCAGTCCATCCATGCAGTCTCCACTGCGCCCCTACCATTAGGAGAACCAGAGTTGGGAAATGAGCCAGCCCAACTCCACCGACTAGCTGATGCAGTCGAAGCTCGCCTTCGATGAGCACAAGAAGAAACAGAAAAAGCCACCCAGGCATTGAAGTAAGTGCAAGGTGTACTCGTAGAACAACACAATGCTGCAGAATAGGAAAAGATTGCTCTCCAAGCGAAGTTCGATGAAGAAAAAGCACAGATGTAGCAAGAAAAAGAACAGTTGCTCGCGAAGAAACTCGAAGTGAAAGAAGCGATCAACAAAGCACTTCCCTCCATGATAGTCTTAGAAATAAAGGTAGAGGACAGAGTCACGTAGAAAGTAGAGCAGCTCGCAGAAGCTACAACAACGCATAGTAGACTTAGAGCTCTACACAGTGCCCGAGACTCCGCAGGATGTAAGGGATCAAAGAGAAGCAACCGCCCGGAGTGTAGTTGAAACGATAAAGGCCCTTGTCATGGAATGCAAGCAGTTGAGTAATCATAGTGCCCAGATGTATGAGAAACTCACTGAGAACCCAGAATTGCAGGCACTGGAGTCATAGCTCCAGGAAGCAAAGAAACAAGCAGAGACAATAAAGGTGTTGTTGAAGCCCCTGTTAGCTGTGGAAAGAATGAAACAATCCCAAGAGAAGTGCACTTCCCAACAGAAGGTTCACACTATCTAGAGTAGAGTTATGGAAGTAACTCATAGGCTCTAACCTGTACAGGATAAGACTTACCAATTGTTCACAGAGGTCGAAGGTTGAGGAGTAGAACTCGAGCAGGTTGTCACTGCAGCTGAACAACGTCTGGAGGGACCTTACAATGATGCAGTTGTCCAAGAGTTCATTGAACAGGAGGTTGTGGCACAACAACAAGTTGAAGCAACTCGAGCCACGCTCGAGGCTTTTGAAGTAGAACTACCCAGACCATAGTTACTTGGGACAAGTCACATGTGAGTGTTGGGGGCCTGTTGGACCTTGACCAAGTTTTGGGAGATCCTTGGTCAAGTTTGACCTATTTTGGGACTTCGACAGCCTGTCGAAGGCATAGTGCAAGATGAAGTAGAGATCGTGGGATCTCTGCCCCTTTTTGGGATTTGGGATTATGTAACGGGTATGGGGATGTCGACCCATGGGTTTACCCATGTTTAGGCCTATTTTGTAAAGTATAAATAGATGTCTAGGCAATGTAAGGAGATGCATATAGATATATCTGTGTGATATTGGGCTAAGTGCTAAGTATGGATTGTAGATGCTTTGTGCATACTGTGTGAGACTTGCAGAGCTACGTGCAAGTAATTGTAAGAAGGCTTGGTGCTGTACCCTAACTCGAAGAAGGAGGATCTGACATAGTGCGCACACATATCCTGTCTTCTGTGGAGTAGGATTTTGATGCTATGTGCCTGTAAGAAGCTTGATCAAAGACAATAAAGAAGAAGAGTTGGTGGACGTAGCCCCAGAGTGGGGGTGAACCAAGTACATGTTGTGTTGCTATGCTTTGTGTGATGTGTTGATGTGTTTATGTCTTTACTTGCTAAGTGCTTTGATATAGATAGATAGATCTATTTATGCTTTGTGCTAACGATATATATGGATGTTAGATCTGAACTATGTGAATGTGCTTAGTGCTTGAATCTGCTAGATCTAGTATACCTCTCTATGATAAGTGCTTAGATACATCAGATCTGGATGAATGGTGCAATACTCTATTTTATCTGTGGAGTAGATAGTGGTCAAATATAGATGAACTGTCGGTGCTAAGTGCTCTGTTAAGTATTCCAATCACAGATTTGTGTCCCATCTAAGGTTGCAGACACTTGAGTCCTGTAACCACCCCTGCCTCTACCTCAGGTGAGACTTCATCTGCTTCGCAGGTGTTGCCGAAAGGGCCGGTAGTTAGGGTTTTGTTGGTGCGCTATTGTAGCGTTGAACCCTAGGTCTGCCCCTGTGCCAACAACACTTTCATATAGACTGGCAGACACAAGTGGGATTTTGGTCGTCTCATTTTTTATAGAGACCCCATTTACGACATTGAGGGTATCCCTCAAGAAAACGGGTTTGAGTTGTCATATTCAAAGGACTAATTTTCATGCGTGTATGATTCATATGTTTGGCAGCCTAATCATGACATGATTTCATATTTAATCAGGGATGATCAACCGAAGGATTTTCAGGATGATTTTCTGTCATCCCTTGGGACTTGTGATCCATATCTTTTTGGGGATGCAAACTTGTTGTATGAGGAATCTCAACCACCTTCATCCTCAATTTTGGAAGAATACCAAGACGTGGCCATCTTAGAGTGATCAGAGGCTCACTATATAAAGTCGAAGTATTTTTATTTTGGAGATTTTTACAAAGATTTGTAGGTGAAGAGGCGATGTTTTTATGGACCTGAGCCGATCCCTTACCTCTGGTCTTCTTCTATGAGAAACCATGCAGTCTTCTTCTGATCTCTCATTTGCTCTCAGTCTTCGACAAGCAGTGAATCTTTGTACCTAGATGAAGACGAACTGTCTTCTACATATGGTAGCCCTCTTCAAAAATGGGTTGATCAAGCTTATGGCTATCACTTCAGGAAAAAATTTCAGGATCATCATGATCATGGTTTCTATTTTCAGCATGATTTCCTCCCTCTTGCCCATCTTTACGAGTTTCATTTCACCATTCATTTTATGATTATCTATGCTCATGATTTTTTGTGCTTAACTTGTCTTTGTTGTATTACATATTTAAGCATAGGGGCAGATACATTGATGAGATGATCAGCTGGTTGCACTGGTTATATGACTTCACCTGACATTACCCATCGCCTGATCTTCAGGGCCCCAGGGACCTAGGAAAGTAGGTAGGTCATTTGATTTCCTGCATATTGCACATTGATTGTTCATGGTAGTTTATTTGCATTTCATGTTTGATTTTTTTTCATTTTTCTCTACTTGCATTATTGATTTACATCATATATATGTAAAATGCTAAAAAAATTTCTTTTCTAGATTAGTTGTCATTTTCTTTAGTCTTTGATTATATGGACAAAGGATGAGCAAAGCCATCCTGCTATTAACGAGTTTTTTGTCTTAGTGTGTGTAGGCACATGTCTACCAGGAGATGTTGCAGTTCTCATGCACTTTACGACAAGCACATGTCCCCAAGTAGGAGCCAAATGTTATTCCCAACTTGTAGGTATAACTAAGGAGGTGATGTCTTGAGGCCCTCAGGTTGCAAACATGGAGTATTGAGAGACCACATGACCAACAATGTCCACTTGAACATATGGAAACCCACTTCGCCACCATGTTTTGGATCCATCGTCAGGGCATCCACCACACCAACTAGCTTCTGGAAGGCATTTGGGTCTTTCTCCATGTGCTACAAGTTAGGTATTGTGGTAGGTAATCACCCTAATATTTGAGGCATTTAAACATGTTGTATTAAAGCTACTTTTGATTATAGAACTTTTGCTTAGACATTATGCCTTTGACCATGTTTCACCTTGGTGAGTGTCATCGATTTCCTAGTAAGTGGCCAACTATTGGGGAATAGGTGCAATTGGGTGTCCCTTGAGGGGTCATTATAACATTCACGACCATACTTATCACTTTCCTCTCATTACATTCCCATCACATTACCCTCTTCTAGGCCTTATGGTTTTAGTGATCCAAGAAGGGCATGCACCTAGTTTCATGGGAAGAATGGGCTAAAGGCCTAGAGGGATGATGGTTGGCAAAAGATACAATCCTAAAATATGAACATTCTAGATGCTCGCCTAGATAGGTCTTGAGAACGATGAACTTCTTCTCTTAAAAGAATTGAAGACACACAAAAGATCAAACACATAATAAATATCTCACTTGAATGAAAGACTAACACAAGTGTGTTATAATGATTTGATGGTTACCGCTATGTCACTTTGTGGACCTCTTCTTTCAAGTGACACTGTGTTACTTCCCCCCCCAAGCTTTGTATTATCTATTGGGAGTGCACACGTGTTTAGATCATAAATTAATTAATAAATGGAAATAAGTGGGCTTGGAAAAAGGTTGCATTGAAAATGAAGGTGCGACACACCCTCTACAAAGGAACCCATAAATGAGACAATACAAGCCCTTGTATGTCATGAAACCCATTGACCTATGAATTCCAACCCCCTATCCACCTCATTATCCACTGCATGACCTTGAAGGGGCATCCCCTACTTGAAGGTTTTGGTCTACCCAATAAGACTTTTATGGAACCCCTCCCATACCTAAACTTGGTCAATTGTATAGGGTCTTTGAGACTTTTTTTAATTTGATGATGTAGTTTTGATGTACATGTTTAGGTTCCTTGCTTATTAGATGTGGTTTTCACTTGCCATGATATGTTTGAATTGAGATCTTTGGAGGGCGTACCCATTTGTTTTGTAGGACCTTACTTGGTGGCTAGTTTTGGGAGAACAAACCTAACTTGGGCTTCCATGGGGAAATAAGCCCAGATGTTGGATTCTTATGGCCCACATGAAAGATGACAAAGATGTGCCTTTGGAGAAATAAATTATTTTCCTCGGTAAACATGATTTAATGAGATACTAATCTTGTTTCATTGGATAATTTTCTCCATGCTAAGGGATTGTCAAGGACACTAGGGCATCTTGATTGGCCTAGTCTTCTTAGAGTTATATCTCATTAAAAGCTACAACCATTAGGGCTACAACACAATCTCTGTTTACTCACTTGTAACTTGTTTTTCAACTATCAGAATTTGCTAAAAGTTTGCCAAGATAATCTACTAGGCCTAACACATCTTTTGGGTGGACTCTTTGTAAGTTTGGTGGTTGGTTTTATTGCTGTAACAACTTGTTTTCTATAGCCATAAGGCTGCAAAATATATCTACAACACAATTTACTACAACCTTGTTTTATTGCTAAAGTCTTGTGCTTTCATACTTGAGTATTACTAGTGTTTATCTAGTTTATCTCTTGCATCATTTGTCAGACTTTTAGCAATTGTTTAGCAGCTTTAACAACTAGTTTCTTGCACACACACACACACATAGAGACACACAGAGACACACACACATACACACATCTATTTATTTCTGCAATTAGGGAGAAAAATCTTAAGTTTCTTGTCCACCTAACATTGTACACATATATTGGATTTTTTCTTGTGTCTTGGGCAGGTACACCACTCTTCATAGGGACTCTTACCTATTGGCAAACTTTGGCTACCACCAATACCTCATTCAAGCACTTTTCCTCACTTAGTAACTTGACCTATAGGGGAATCCATTCATACATCTCACTTTCCATCTCATTTCCCCTTAGGGTCACCAAGTTTTCCCCCTTGAGGTGATTCTTTCATCTCTAAAGTGACGGGGATACTTGCCTAAGGTGAGAGTGGTTATGTGTTCTCTAAGTTGTCGCCATTTTGGTTGTTGGGTCGAGATTTTTCCAACCTACAACTTATGCGATAACAACTTGTCTTGGTGACTCTTCTTCTACGTTTTCTTGTGATTCTTCTTCATTCTTTTCTTCTTCAAGTTGCGAGTCTTCCTCTTGTATCTCTATAATTTCTTCGTCATCATCATCTCTTATTCTTTCATCAATTTGTGGATCAACTTGATATTTGATATCTTTTGTTTTTATATCATCCACTTTTACATTTTCACTTTCCACAATCTTGTGTGGCCTTAGATTATAACATCTATAGGCATTTCTGGTGGATGAGTAACCAAAAAATATGTCTTCATCGGTTATGGAATCAAATTTTCCTGGGTTATCATCATCTTTCTTTATGTATCATTTGCTCCCAAACACTTTGAAATTCTTAACTGATGTTGGTCAACCATACCATAAATCATATGGTGTTTTGTCATAGTTAACTATAAGTTGTCCCCTGTTAAGTATGTATACAGTTGTATACAATCCTTCTCTCCAATATATATCCAATAGCTTGGCTTCAATTAACATAGTTTTGGCTGCCTCTTGAACAATTCTATTTTTCCTTTCAGCAACTCCATTTTGCCGAGGAGTCCTTGGAGCAGAAAAGTGTCTTTTGATTCCACGAGTTTCATAAAACTCATTGAATTTGTGGGCAGTAAATTCCCCTCCATTGTCTGACTTGAGACACTTGATTTTGAGACCAGTCTCATTTTTTGCTATTGCTTTGAAAGCTTTAATTTTTTCAGAAGCTTCTGATTTCTCTTTAAGAAAGCACACCCAAGTCATTCTAGTATAGTCATCAATGAAAAAAATAAAATAATATTATCCTTGTATACTCTTTGTTCTTGTTGGCCCACATAGGTCAGTATGAACAAGTTCTAATGGTTTTGAGGTAGAATACTCTTTCATCTTGATTCTTACTTTTGTCTGCTTCCCATGTGGTAGTTCTTACAAACATGGTTTGAAGGTTTTATTATTTCTATCATACCTCTCACAACTCCCTTGTTACTCACTTTTACCCAATTATCAAAATTGTATGTCCCATTCTTCTATGCCATAGCCAATTTTCATCTATTTGACTCATGAAACATTTTTTTTTTTTTTAAGATATAATCATCGCTTGCTATCCTTGTTGCAATAGCTACTAATTTTCGAGAGTCTTCTTTTCTAATCTCACATTTTTTAGAGTAAAAAATGAGAATGTGTCCTTGATCACATGTTTGGCTCACACTGAGGAGATTAGGTTTCAAATTTTCAAATAATAGCACATTTTTTTCTTTAGTTTTGTCATTTCCCAGACTGATCGTCCCCTTACCAAGTATTTTGGTAGAGACATCATCTCCAAATGCAACCTTTCCTTTATTTTCCTGTTTCAGATTGAGGAATTTGTTTTGATCTCCTGTCATATGTTTTGAACACCCACTCTTGACATACCATTGACTTCTTTTTATCTTTGGCATACAATGCTACCTTACATTATGTTTCCTTTTGTTTTTCTTTCCATATCTTCTTATGTTCTTCTTTTAGAAGGTTTGAAGTATTTTTCGTCATGGTAGATTCTAATAATTTGCAATTACTAGCTTTATGACCATAATTGTTACATTTGTAACATTCGATGTTGTAGTCTAGTAGTGGAGAAAATAAATTATAGTTTCTACTCCTTTGATTAATACTAGACTTGTTGTTCCTATGGCCATACCCTTGAACACTTTTATGATAGTTATTTCTATAAGCTTTACAGTCTAATGCTTTGTGCCCAAAATTATGACAAGAAAAACAATAGTTGAGAAAGAGTTGTTGATACCTTTTTGGGGGAGTTCTTCTTGGAGTACTATTTGTTCTGTACACATTTCTTTTTGGAGAGAGTGCAGATCTTTGTTGAGTAGAGTTAGTTTTTATATGGTTATTTTCTCTTTTGAAGGAGCTCTTAAGGGAAGTTGAATAATTCTTTGGATTTTTATCACTTTTCAGTATTCCAGATATTGAGCCTTTATTAGTTTCCTTGTGATCATAACCCAATCCAACCAGTCCAACCTTATTACTTGATGGTCTTTGAATGTTAAGGATGTCATCCAAGATTTTTGTACTTTCAAACTTTGAAAGGTCAGTGACTTTTTCAAGTTTCCTTCTTAGAAGAACTATTTTAGCTTCCAATGTTTCACAATTTTGTTCCTTGTCATTAAGTCGTTTACTTAAGACTTCTTCAATTCTTTTGGCTTCTTGTAGTTGAGTTTTCAAATCAACAATAATTTGTTCTGTTTTCTAAATGCTTTTTGAAACTTCTTATTCTCTTGATTTTTGTTCTTCCTTATAATCTAACAATTGTACTTTTAATGATTTGTTCTTCCTTATAATCTAGCATTTGTTCTTTTAATGATTTGTTATTCCTTCTACATCTTCTCAGTTCTTCGAGGGCACTAATGAGTTCTCCTTCGAGATCAACTTCTCCTTGAACTTATGGATTCTCTTCATTTCCATAATTATTATCTTTAGTAGTGTCAATTTGAGTTTCTATTCCCATAAATAGAACCTCTGTATCATCATCTTCACTCATGTGAGATGAGCTACTGTATTCTTTACAATACAAGTTTTTATTTTTCTTATATAATTTCTTTTTGTATTGGGATTTACCCTTTTTATGTTCTTTTTGATTGTAAGCTTCTTCATCATCACTATCATTTTCCTTGGGATAAAATTATTTGGAAGCAAAGTGTCCAATTTTTCCACAGTTGAAGCATTTGAAAGGTAACTTCCCTTTATATTTTCTAAATCCTTTCTTAAGTTTATTAATGAGAGGGGGGGTGGGGGGGTGAATCTATTATATTTTCCTTTACTTATAGAGAAGTAGTGTTATTTAACTTAGTTAACATTAAAAATTACACCATAGCAGCATAATAAACAATAGACAAAGTACACAAGAGATTTATCCTAGGAAAATCCCAAATGGAGGAAAAACCAAACAACCTTTCTTGGATAGATTCTGTTCACAAAGAAATTCCAATCAGATAAACCCTATCACAAGTACTAGCTCAACCAGAAATACCACCCCGCTGCAACAACAACACCATACAAAGGTAGCGCACCTTGTCAAGGAGTAGCACACAAGAGAGAGATACCAAAAGACTAAACAAGAATAAATTGTGCAGCTGTAGCTACTGCGTCACCTCCTCCAAACTTGAGCCTTGCTTTTGTGTAGTTGTGAGAGTGTGAGTGAGTGAAAAAATGAGCCAAGACATCCTCTATTTACAGTCTTCCTGGCCACTAGACTGGGTTGACTTCTTCTCTGGACAGGTGTCTTTTCATTATTACTTTATTCTTCTAGGCCGACTTCTCTTTTGGGGTATTTCAATATCTGTTCAATGGATCTCTTGCTTCCAAAATATTATCCGCATCTAAGAAAGGTCATCTAGGAGGGAAATATCCTCCTGCATGTACCAAAACATCAAAACTCCCTCTTATCCAGGGAGGCATCTTTCACAATGTCTTCATCTTCCATTTGAACAAGAGATTCCCTTGACAAGAAATTTGCATTACAATATTCAATTTTTGACTTCCAATAATCTCGTCAGGCAACAATCCATTCCTCATAAGAAGAAACAATGGCTGTGTGATCTCTCTTACTACTACCAAATCATTACATGGATTCCCTTATGGCCTCAGAGCTTGGAGGAATGAGATTTATGCATTATGATACATGTATCACATCATACCAACGTTTTCATGCCTGAGATCTTGTTGGCGATGGGAAGCAGTTTTGACAGACAATAATTTCAATGAACCACCTCTTCCTCATTCTTGGCATCGTACTCCACTGTACATGGGTAAGAAATCTTGACCACTGACCTTGTTTGAATACAGGGGAGGGGCGTACGATGATGAAGAAACCACTATGGTGAAAGGGTGAAAGGAAACACAATCTACAAATGAAATTACTACACTTCCAGGCTGATGGAATAGTTGCACAAACCCTGTGTATGGTAATGGGGGTTATCCTACACAGACTAAGGATAATATCTCATAATACTTCATATATTTGGACACATGTAGTCACTACTTGATGCGTTGTGCACAAGCAATTGACCCGTGGATTCGCCCTTGGCGCCTTGTTACTTTGTGCTTGATATGTGTGGTTTTCCTCGTTTGTATGCTTGGTGTGGTCATTTTTCATGATGAACATTGACCCAATATTTTATAATAGGAATAAAATACTTTTGAGCATATCCTTAGCACTTGGTTTCTCGGGTACTTGTTGACATATGAAATCAAATTGGAAATCCCCCAAGTAGGCCAATATATTTTTTAATTTTATAAATAGACATAATAAAGGCTCTAATATCTTTAATGAAACATATACTACCTGATACCAATAGGGCAAACAAAGTAGGTACTTACACCACGGTTCAAGCATATTACCCATGCGAGGAAAATCATACACTGCAAAAATGATATATTTTTTAATTTTTTAAATAGACATAATAAAGGCTCTAATATCTTTAATGAAACACATACTACCTGAGACCAACAGGGCAAACAAATTAGGTACTTACACCATATTTCAAGCAAATTACCCATGTGAGGAAAATCATATACTGCAAAAATGATATGCGCTGCAAAAATAGGTGCTACGAGAATGCAACGCTTTTGGTAGCGTCCCTACTATTGGCTAAATGTCAAAATTTAAACGATGCAAATTTGAGTGCTAACACATGGATAATAGGGAAGCACTTGAAGGGGTTTTCATGAGGTTTTCCTTGGAAAACACACACACACACACACACAAGGCTACATTGAATCTATGGTGTGCGTGTGTGTGTGTTTTCGAAGGAAAACCTCACGAAAAACCCTTGAAGTGCTTCCCCATGATCTATGGATGGTGAACATGGTAAATAGTTGGCCTTGATTATAGAGCCTAACACCGAGGATAAAAAAAGAGTCGAATCTATGATCTCCCCAACTTTGGGGGAGAGATATGTGAAGCCATACATTCTACCATGTTTAGGGTTGGATCACTGACCGATCGAAATAAAATGGGTTAGATATGGAACCCCCTTTTAAAACCTTTAAAATTTGAGAAGTTATGGCTCTCACATCAATAATTTCAGGTTAACATCGAAGAATGGAAGGAAGAATTAGGAGATGTGTTCAGAACCAAAATGTATGTTTTCCAACAAGGTCTAACAATAATCAAACAAAGACTCAAGACTTGTAACGGGGTGGGGGTTGGTAACATATTCCAAGCAAAGAAAGAGATAGAAAAATACATGGAGTCAATTCAACATCAAATCGTTACAAGAGGCCATTTTATAGAGTTAAAATTGCAAGAGGAACGAATTTAAGACCAACTAGACATCATGGAAGAATAGGAGAAGGTCTTATGGACGTAAAAATCTAGGATAATATGGCTTAAATAAGGAAATAAAAATACAAAATTCTTCCATAGCTCTATGATTCACAAAAGGCATCACAACATAATCACTTCTCTCATAAATTCTCAAGGAGATAAGATGGAGGCCCATGCAGACATTGAGAATGAGCTAAAGTCATGCTTTCACAATCTCCTAATAGAACCATAAGGAGACATAATGGAGGTATCCCAATCCATATTGGAATGCATCTCCTCCATAGCCACAAAAATCCAAAATGCATCTCTTACGAGGGAGATAAATTTCAAGGAAGTGGAGCAAGTAATCGTGAATATGGTGGTGGAAAAATTCTTGAGCCCATATGACTTCACAATAGACTTCTTTAAACTTTGTTGGTCAATGGTGGGACAAGAGGTATGGACGATGGTTGGGGATTTGAGAAGGGTAGGAAGGGTTGTAAAAGATCTCAATTCTACCTTCCTTACACTCATCCCCAAAGATGAAGGAGCCAACTCTATAAACAAATTTAAATCGATCTCTCTTTTTAACATAATCTACAAAATTATCTCCAAGCTTATTGTGAATTGCCTCAAACCTATAATGCCTCTTGTAAATTCTTATGGGAAAGAAGGTTATATTGAAGGGTGGAATATTTTGGATGGAATCATTTTCATGCATGAGGTAATTCACTCTCTCAAAACAACTAAAAGAGTAGGCACGATGATAAAGATAGACATGTCTAAGGCTTTTGATAAAATCAATTGGGAATTCATGGAAAAAATGCTATCAACATTTGGGTTAAGCCAAGAATGGATACGATGGACTCTCAATATCGTCTCCTTGGCCTTATTCTCAGTTATGGTAAATGGTTTCCCCTCCTCACCTTTCAACCCCTCTATAGGTATAAGGGAAGGATACCCATCATCTTCATTCCTTTTTATAATAATGACAAAAGTCTTGAGAAGGCTACGTGGGAATGAAATCTTCAAGGGATCATGATCATAGGTCAATTTGATCCTCTCTTTCACTTTCAATTTGTAGATGATGTTATGCTAACGGTAACTCCTACAACCAAGAGGCCCAATCCATATAGAGAACCTCATATCTCTTCCTCAAAGTTTCGAGAACTCAAATAATCAAGGTAAATATTTAATATTATTCTTTAGTATCCCTCTAAATGTTTGAACCAAAATAATTCATATACTAGGGTTTAAAAAAGGATCACTCCCTTCCAAATATCTAAGAGCCCCTTTGGTGGAGAATTCTTTAAGAAATGTCTCATGGGAGGACCTCCTAAACAAATTAGAACTCTAGTTGAGCAACTGGACTTTCAAATTTTTATCTTTCGTTGGCTAAGCACTTATCATCAAATCAGTCCTTTAATCCATTCCTCTTCATGTCTTCTTGGTACTAGAAGCACCCCAAAAAATTATCAATGCAATAGGAGCAATCCAACACAAGTTTCTTTGGAGATACCCCAATAGGGAAAACAAGAAATGGGCCTTGGTAGCATTGAAAAAAGTTTACCTTTTAAAATTTTGAGGGGTCTTGGGATCAAAGACACCCAAACCATAAGTACAACTATAATAGGAAAGATTTAGTGGATATGGCTTCAGGGAAAAAATGATCTCTAAGGTAATATATGGCGAGAAAATTATGCCCCAAATATAGCAGGGCCCGACCTCATTAGAATGGATGGAATTTAGACAGGTTCCAAGATTTGGAACAATGCTTGGAAAAAAAACATAGTGCAACAAAATTGCTTCTGGGAAATTTCTTGGGACAATTGGCCCTCCACTAGGAAGAATCTATTAAGTAGTTTCCAACTTTAAAGCTTCCACATTCACTGTAAGAAACTAAGGCAATATGCATTTATCATAATTGGACTCACATCCACCATTATTGGGCTCATGGAAATGATTTGAGAAGGGGATCCTAGAGAGTTTGGAAGTTGGTGGAGCATTGACCAAGACATATACTAAGGGAAGCTACAATTCTCATATAGAACATTCTTGCTGAAAGAAAGATCCATTCCAAAGAAGGTCCAAACATTCTCATATGGGTATTTCAAGGAATAAGAATCTACTTAGTTAAAGAACCTTACAAGTTGATAATGGAGATTCAAGATTGTGAAAAACAAAAAATCTAGTCTCAGATCTACAACCCAGTAATTTTGGCCAAATATCACAACATTCCAATGGATTCTAGCCAAGAAAAAAAACCTTGCTTGGGATTAGCTCTTAAGAAGAGGTTATGAAGGACCCTTGTTCTGCCATATGTGTAGACAAGTAGAGGAAACAATATAGCACCTTTTAAATGCTTGTGATATTATCAACTACCTTTGGGATAAAGGAGTAGAATCCTTTAGACAAACTAATATGAAATACAACAATTCCATAGCAACCATAGAACACTAGAGATCCTCCCCTTTTTCAAGCCCAGTCTCAAATAAAATTTGGCAACTCTTCACATGCTTCCTACTCTAGTAGATTTGGAAGGAGAGGAATAGAAGAATATTTTCCCAACACTTCGAAAAAGAGTGGTTGTGGACATCAATAACTAAGAATATAAGGGAAACAATAATAAAATTGAATTGGAAAACTAAGGAAAATAAAGCCTCCCCCAATTATAGAATTATCATTCAATACCAAGGGATAAATATAGATCACCTTAGAGATAATTTGATGACAATAGTAGATCATAATAGAGCTTCAAAGGTTTTGTTAATACTATCCTCTAATTCCATCAAACTCAACTTTGGTGGGGCCTCCAAAGGAAACCCAAGCCCCACAGATATAGGGGTTATTTTCATAAATCACAAGGGCTAGATTATCATGATATATGTAGGCTACAAAGGACGAGACACCAATAATATCACATAACTCATGGCCTTGTAAAATGGTTTCTATATAGCACATACCCTTTGATACGATAAACTCATAGTTTAAGGAGACTCGCAATTGATTATCAATGCTCTTAGAGAACTTAAACATTGCTCCAAAATGCACAATATAACCAACAATTGGCATCTTTTAGCAAGACTAGAAAGCATAGTCACTCTTATGATGCACCTCCCTATAATCATCCCTTCACATTTCAGATGCAAGACTAATAGCTTAGTTGATCATCTAGCCAATGAAGGAGTCAATCTGATACATGGTGACCTTTAAGTGGATTAGGGACATATGCAAGTAGGCACTCTCAAAGACAACTATATTCAACTCCATCAACATTATCTAAGTTTCCTGCATGGGGTGTGATCCATAAACAAGAGGCTTATATCCTATCCGTCTCACCGACACATAATTCTTTGTCAAAATAATTATAACTCTGGTTGTGTATATTTCAAAAAAAATTCTCGACCAATCAAGTCCCAAGTCAAGTTGGAAAGAAGTAATGAGTCACATTGAGTCGGGAAATGCAAATCGAAGCAAGTCAGGTCGAGTCAAAGCAAGTTAGTTGAGTCGAGGCAAGTTGGGTTGAGTTGAAGCAAGTCAGTCGAGTCAGGGCAAGTTGGGTCGAGTCGAGGCAAGTCGAAAATTGCCCAAGTTGGAATTTTCCCAAGTCAGATTTACTCAAGACAAATTTATTCTAAGTCGATTCGACCAAGAGATGTCTATTGGTCAAATGGGAAAGGAAATTCGACCGAAAGGGAAACCAAGTTGAATTTTCAATGATAAAAAACTGAGAGGAATGTCTAAGAGTGAATTTACTCACCAACTATGTCAGAAAACATTTTATAAGTTGATTTGGCATACGACGACAGAGGAAAATGTTTAGGGCAAACTTTCAAGAACGTGGCTATGGTTCGTGGGTAGTTAATGAATGCCCAAAAAACCCCAGACTTAGATATATGACATCTATGATTTATGGCCAAAAGAAAAAATCCCGATGAGGTTGGTTATGAACTCAACGACTGAAAACAAGATTAGAAACCCATGAATGAATAGCAACGACTCTGGAAGGAGGGCCATCGATTTCCAACCTCGAAATTCATTGGACGACTATAATTAAAGAGTTGTTATTCTAGTGTATTAACCCACTGAGAACCAGATTAATATAAAACAAGCTCATACAATAACAACACAAATTCCTCATCTATAGAATATACTTAGATGAACATTAAATTATAGTGCATACATTAACCATTCCTAAGCAAACATAAACCACAACAATGATCACACATAGAGTCAGATTTTTTTACCCTGGAAACCCAAACAGGAAAACCAACATTCTTTTGGCTTCGACCATACTCTTATTTATTCATTAATGGGAAAGTTACATTCTCTCTAGTACATGTCTATGCTCCTTAGTAACATCTGGGCAACCTCTCTACATCATTCACAGCCAAAGAACCCCTTTCTCATTGTGAGGATACATTATATAGAATGTTGAGTTGGCTGAGAAGATAACTGGAAGGTTAGGCATCCCCAATACTTAAGCTTCTCTCCAGTTCGTCTCTCCTCCATTTCTTTATTTATTTGTCTTTGATCCCACCTGGTTTTATTCCTTTTCACACAACGATATACTTTCCAAATTTACATACTTTACATACAAAATTGGACATCAATCATGATGACATGGGGCCTTCATGTCAACAAGTCGATCTCCTTCATTTCCCATAGCCTTAACAATGCATGTGTTGTTCATCTTTGAGTCCCGTGTCGATAGCCAATTGTTCTTATCAGATCCGATTCAGATCAAACCTCCCTAATGGGAGGATTTTGGTCCCCAAAAGTTGCCAAGGATAGATGAGGGAACTTGCTTGCAATCTGGTTCCTCTCATACCACTTTGCTTTCCTTACATTCTGTCCCTTGAGACCAATCCGTGACATTTCTTATTTTCCTCTGCGAGTCATCCTCTCCTTTTTCTGTAGAACTGTGTCTTCCTTCAACTCCTCAAGATTATGAGGTGAAAAGTATTCCACGATGGGAAGAACATGATGTTCTTCCTCCTCATCCAACATGGAGGGTTCAAACAACTTCAAGTATTCCACGTTCACCACTAAGTTGATCTGTATATAAGGTGGGAGTTTTAGTCTGAAGGTGTTCTCATTCACTTGTTCCATGATCTCAAATGGTACATATCTAAGGGGATTGGGTTTCTTCATTGCTCCTTCCAGTCATTCCCTACTGAGGTAGAGACACAACTTGTCTCCAACACAAAACTTATAATCCTCCCTCTGCTGATCATGCCTGGATTTGTACAACTGCTATCTCTTCTCGAGCTGCTCCTAAACCCTCAAATGTATTTACCTGATTTTGTCCACAAATGTGTTTTCCTTATGTTCTTCGCCTTGTAATTTTTCTTCTTCCCTCCACTATACATAAATGATGTCAAATGGTGAAGGAGGTAAATAGCTAATACAAGTCTTGAAAGGGGACTTATTGGTGGAATAATGAACTGCTCTATTGTAAGAGTGTTGAATGTAGACTATATGCTTGTCCCATGTATTTGAATGCTTGTTGTTGTATCCTCTCAACAATTTCACCAACGTCTTGTTTACAACCTCACTTTGTCCACCAGTTTGAGGATGATAGGCAATGGAGTACTTCAACTTGGTATCCATTCTCTCCCAAAGTGTTGTCCAAAATATACCCAAGAACCTGTTGTCACTATAATATATGATGGAGGTTGGAAATCCAGAATGTATCCAGACATGGCTGAATAATAGTTCAGTTTCTTTTCGTCTGAGATTGTTTTCTTACAAGGAATGATCATACACATTTTGCTGAAACGATCCACCACAATGAACAAGTAGTCATGTCCTCTATAATTCATGGGTAAACCTCCAACAAAATCCATTGGGATTCTCTCCCATGGCCTATTTGGTACTGGAAATGGCATGTACAAACCAAGTTTTTGGTTGCTTGGATTACTAGTGATGCAAAGAAAAAAACCTCTAAATTTTTTTTCCACCTGCTCCTGCATCTTTGGCCAATACACACATCATTGCAGATTCACCACTGTCTTTTTTACGCCAAAATTCCCAACAACTCTAGAAGTGCGTGCTTCTCTCATCAACTACACTATTTTGTCCGGGGTATGCATAATTTTCCCAGCTTGTAAAATAACCCATCTTGAATGTGGTATTGATTTCCTTCCATGACAACAACTGTCCTTTCCTTTAGCTGCTTGTAGACTTCCTTGAAATCTTCATCTCCCTCATAATCTTCACTTAAAATTTCATGAGTGAGAGGATCAAGATGCATTATCATTTCAATTGCTGCAATCTTCTTTAGAGGTGGTAAAGAGAGCATGTCTACTAGTTTATTCACGACGCCTTTCTTGTACTTAAT
>SNQJ01S0017994.1:60657-72605 GCA_010110895.2 Picea sitchensis | reverse complement strand
TACGACAATTCGACAATAGACCATATGAACATTAATCCTTTGATCAAAAATCGAAATCAAGTGTGAATTCCAGCTGTGAGTTTTCATGCTTACAGTCATGAAAACAAAAATCGAAAGGTAGGTATGTAAAAAGCGACAAGTGATAACTGTCGTTGCTCATAATGAGTAGTGCAAATTTAGAGACCCTGTGTAGGCATCTTGTAAAAATAGAAATTATATTATTGCTGCCAACAAGATACTGAAGAGGCTGATGATTTGTGTGTATGATAGTCTCTTTCCCCAAGAGGTAATGGTTCCCCTTATTCGCTGCTTGTACAATTGAAAAGAGTTCCTTATCATATGTGGGATAGTAAATCACTTCTCCATGAAACAAATCTGAATGGTAGCACACATGCCTTCCTCCTTACATGAGTTTTGCCCCTAATGCATATCCACTAGCATAAATATCCAACTCAAATGGTCGTTGCAAATTTGACATGGAAAACACTGGAGCATAACTGATTTTCTTCTTCAAGTCTTCAAATGATTTTTTTTGTGTCTATCCCCATTGAAAGTTCCTTCCTTTGGAAGTCATGGCATGCAATGGTGCTGCTATTGTGGAGAAGTTGACAATGAAATTCCTCAAATACTGAGTTGCTCCCATGAAACTCCTGGCCTATTTCGCATTGGTGGGAATATGCCATTGTGTGATGGCTGCAATATTACCTGGATCTACCCTCAACTCTCCTCCTCCAATCACATGTCCAAGGTATATTAAGGAATTCTTCCCAAACTCACATTTATGCAAGTTGGCAATCAATTGAGTCTTCTTCAAGGTCTCTAATATCTGTGTCACATGTGAGAGGTGCTCTTGCCAAGTGTTTCTAAATATTAGTATTTCATCAAGATATACTATTACAAAAGAGTCAATGAAGGGACATAGAACATCGTTCATGAGCCTCATAAATGTTGCAGGTGCATTGCATAATCCAAAAGGCATTACTAACCATTCATACAAACCTTGTCTTGTTTTGAACGTTGTCTTCCACACGTCTTCTGCTTTGATCCTCACTTGGTGGTAACCTAATTTGAGGTCCATGTTAGTGAAGAATTTAGCTTGTTGCAGTTGATCCAACGAGTCATCAATCCTTGGCAAAGGATATCTATTCTTGATGGTGATCTTATTCAGGGCACGATAGCCAATGCACATTCTACAACTTCCATCTTTCTTCGACACCATGATAATGGGTGAACCACATAATGATGTACTGGGTATGATGACTCCCTACTCCAACAACTGTTGCAGCTCGTTCTTTACTTCATCTACTTCGAGGATGAACTACCTATACAACCCAATGTTAGGAAGTGGTGATTTTGGCAACAACTGAATCTCATGTTCAACCTCTCTCTTGGGTGGCAGTCACCAAGGCTCTTGAAACACTTCCCTATAGGATTCAACCAGTTGTTGTAATTGACAACGTTTCTCGCCACTACATCCTTCTAAGGATGCCTTCATCTCCAACTTGTTGCTTTCCTTTTCTCAAGAACAACAAGACAAATTTCTTTGTATTGCCCATGATTCTTCTTGCTTGATGAGCATTGATCAAAGAGAGATTAGCTTTATCCTTGTGTGCATTTATGGGATAAGATTTTCCATCCTTGACTAGCATGTATTGGTTTTCTCTCCTTTTGAAAATGGCGTCCCTCATGTAAAAATATGGACTTCCCAAGATGACTCCAAATATGTCTAGAGGAACCACATTTGCAATTACTTCATCAACCGAGTCATCAATCCTTGGCAAAGGATATCTATTCTTGATGGTGATCTTATTCAGGGCACGATAGCCAATGCACATTCTCCAACTTCCATCTTTCTTCGACACCATGATAATGGGTGAACCACACAATGATGTACTGGGTATGATGACTCCCTGCTCCAACAACTGTTGCAACTACTTCTTTACTTCATCTACTTCGATGATGAACTACCTATACAACCCAATGTTAGGAAGTGGTGATTTTGGAAACAACTGAATCTCATGTTCAACCTCTCTCTTGGGTGGCAGTCCCCAAGGCTCTTGAAACACTTCCCTATAGGATTCAACCAGTTGTTGTAATTGACGACGTTGTTCGCCACTACATCCTTCTAAGGATGCCTTCATCTCCAACTTGTTGCTTTCCTTTTCTCAAGAACAACAAGAAAAATTTCTTTGTATTGCCCATGATTCTTCTTGCCTGATGAGCACTGATCAAAGTGAGCTTAGCTTTATCCTTGTGTGCATTTATGGGATAAGATTTTCCATCCTTGACTAGCATGTATTAGTTTTCTCTCCTTCTGAAAATGGCGTCCCTCATGTAAAAATATGGACTTCCCAAGATGACTCCAAATATGTCTAGAGGAACCACATTTGCAATTACTTCATCAACAAAATTCTGATTGATGGAAAACTTGAATGTGCATTGCTTACTCACTTTCAATTTCACATCTTGCCTTACCCAGCCTAGGGGGTATGGATGTGGATGATATTGAGTCTCTATTGCAATATTCTCAACCAATTATGCAGATATCAAGTTGGATTATGAACCTGGATCGAACAAACATGAATCCACCTTGCGTTGCTTCATGTGGATTTTAATGCAGAAAAGCTCAGTGATTGCCTTCTCCTCCTTGTGATTGAAACCAACTAATGCCACACATTTCTGAAGATTAGTGTAGTTAATCTTCCCTTCTGGGTATGATGTTCTTTCCACCCATTCCTCAACATCCACTGATATCAATGCTTTCTTCTTCTTTTTTTGAAAATATTTGGGGCACTTCCCAGGGTGCAATTTCCAACAATTCTCCTCCATGTGTCCCTTTCGATCACATCCTTTACAGTGTTGGATGGGAGGTTTTCCTTCTTGTGTTGTTTCCACAACCTTCTTCTCATTCCAATTCTTCTTGTTTGTCTTCTTTCTCTGTTGCTCTTGTGGTTCTACTTGCTTGTGAGGATTTGTTGCTTCCGCTTGTCTCCCTCAAGGTACTGTGCTTGAATGTTGGCCTCATCAATTGTCTTTGGTATGAATAAGATCAATTTCCTACGAATTCGAGGCAACAATACCCCCAAATACTTGACTAACATGTATGGACTTTTGAGAGAGACTCCCATGTGAATTTCTCTCTTCCTAAACTCTATCGTGAACTCCTGCACTAATTGTCCTTGCCTCTGTCTAAAGTAATGCCATACTATTTGCTGGTGTTCCTCATATCCTATTGGATAAAATTAAGATTTTATCACATTCTTAAACACTTCCCAATAAGTCGGTGGTGGCTCATTTCCTAATGTTATGCTTACTGCATCACTCTCCCACCATGTCAAAGCATGGCCTTCAAGCTTCAACCGAGCAAAAACAATCTTTTGTTTTCTAGTTACTTCATGAATGCTGCAGTACACCTCTATCTATTGTAGCCATTGGTTCATCCTGATATCATACACATCTCCAACATAAGGATTTATGTCCACCTTAGGATCTACAAGAAAAGTTACTTCTGTCTTGTTGTAGCTACACTCTCCCATTTCTGGCTCAGTCTTACATTCTGTCTCTCACTTATTTTCTTCCTTCTTGGGGCCTTCATGCCCATCATCCATTGATGGTGTTCCCTTGACCTTTGTTACCAACAACTATGACACCATTGATGTCAATGTAGATAAACTCTTCTCAAAATGATCCAACCTGACAATGGGATATTCTTCCTCTTCGCCTTCATAATGTTCCCCTGACATTCTTGATGCTCTACTTCACTCTAGCCTTGAAAACAATTCTTGTCCCTTTCTTTTGTAATCAATGTGAGTACTTACCATACAGGTCTCACTGAATGTATTCAAACATCTGCTCTGATACCATCTGATACATAAATGGGAGGCTTATATCCTATCTGTCTCACTAACGTGAAATTATTTGTTAAGATAATTATAACTTTGGTTGTGTAGATGTCGGAAAAAATTCTCGACCAATCAAGTCCCAAGTCGAGTTAGAAAGAAGTAATGAGTCACGTCGAGTCAAGAAATGCAAATGGAAACAAGTTTGGTCAAATCAAAGAAAGTTAGTCGAGTCGAGGAAAGTCGATTCGAGTCAAAGCAAGTCAGTCGAGTCGAGGCAATTCGGGTTGAGTCAAATCAAGGTAATCGAGTCAGGGCAAGTCAGGTCGAGTCGAGGCAAGTCGGGTTGAGTCAAAGCAAGGCAATGGAGTCGGGGCAAGTCAGGTCGAGTTGAGGCAAGTTGAAATTTTCCCAAGTCAGATTTACTCAAGATGAATTTGTTCTAAGTCGAGTCGACCAAGAGATGTCTACCGGTCGAATGGGGAAGGAAATTTGACCAAAAAGGAAACCAAGTCGAATTGTTAATAACCAACAGTTGGGAGGAATGTATGAGAGTGAATTTACTCACCAGTTATGTCAGAAAATGTTTTATAAGTCGATTTGGCATATGAATATGGAGGAAAACGTTTTGGGAAAACTTGGTAGCAGGCAAGTTTGCAAGAACGTGGCTATGGTTCATGGGAAGCTAATGAACGCCTAGATAACCCCAGACTTAGATATATGATATATATGATTTATGGCCGATGGAAAAATTCCCAACGAGGTCGGTTATGAGCTCAAAAAATAAAAACAAGATTAGAAATCCCCGAATGAATAACAACAACTCTGGAAGGAGGGATGTCGATTTCCAACCTCAGAATTCATTACACGACTATAATTGAAAATTCGTTATTCTAGTGTATTAACCCACTGAGAACTGGATTAATATAAAACAAGCTCATGCAATAACAACATGAATTCCTCATCTCTAGAATATACTCAGATGACCATTAAATTACAGTGCATACATTAACCATTCCTAAGAAAACATAAATCACGACAACCATCACACATAGATTCATATTTTTTTACCCTGGAAACCCAAACGGGAAAACCAACATTGTTTTGGATTCGGCCAGGCTCTTATTTATTCAACAATGCGCAAGTTACAGGCTCTCTGGTACATGTCTATGCTCCTCAGTAACATCTGGGCAGCCTCTCTACATCATTGACAACCAAAGAACCCCTTTCTCATTGTGGGGATACATTATATAGAATGTTGAGTCGACTGAGAGGATAAATGGAAGGTCAGGCATCCCCAATGCTTCAACTTCTCTCTAGTTCGTCTCTCCTCCATTTCTTTATTTATTTGTCTTTTATCCCATGTGGGTTTATTCCTTTTCATACAACTATATACTGCCCGACTTTACATACTTTACACACAAAATTGGACATCAATCATGATGACATGGGGCCCTTCATGTCAACAATTCGATCTCCTTCATTGCACATAGACTTAACAATTCCTATATTGTTCATCTTTGTGTCCTGTGCTGATAGCCAATTATTCTTGTCGGATCTGATTCGAGTCAGGGTGTCAGCTAATGGCATAATAAAAGGACATGTCTTGGGTTCCTACATGTGGGAGGTTGATAAAAATGATGGAAACAAGTGGAAATACAAGTCATGGAGGGATGAATTCTTATGTTATGGAGTTGTCCTATCCATTTTGAAACTCTTAATTTCTTATGTCTACCTTGAATATGGCCTAGAACTTGCTAATATCTTTGATGATCAAGGTGGAAAAAACTATGAAGGCTTGATGCAAGTCTGAAGGGGTTTTCAATGGTTATAATGTTGATTTTTTTTTCTCAATTATAGTTTTTCTGTGGTTTGTTGGTTTACTCAGTCTAATTTAGATTCTTCTCTAGTGTTCCTACATTAATCCTCTAACATGGTGGAGGATTCTCAGGGTAGCCAGTCTTGTCAAAAATACCCTACTAAGAGAAGATGAAAGGGTGGAAGCAATAGGAAAATCATACTCATGAAACATGCCTCTAAGGTATATCACCTCAGATTCTCTACTGAGGCAAAGGGAAAGGTAACAATGATTGAGGAGATGGAAAAATTTGTTAAGGATAATATGTCTAATGCTCTAGTGGATGTTGAGTTTCAGCCTTGGATTTTTGGTCTAGGCCACACCACAGGTCAAGATTTAAAATACTTTAGACTTATTGAATTATATTGGTGGGCGAAGGGTATTATGGCATATGCCTTGGAGGTCAATGAGAAGTAAAACCATGATACTCAATAAAAAATGAAACAAATGGGGGCAAATTTGGTGCGTCTGGAACAAAAATTCTACCACCCAATCACTGCCATCTATGGGTCTGAAGTAGGTAGAGATGAAGTGGAACCAGTGGAACCAATTTGCAATGAGGAAATTGACAAGGAGAGGGAAAGAACTTTGTAGGCACATGGCTACATTGACCTAGAGGACAACTCTGTGCTCTACATATTAGATTTCCTAGGTATCTTATGGTTTTACATTAGTTTGCATGTTAGCTAGAAAGGATATATCTCATTTCTCTCTTTTTACTTTAAATTATCATTAGAAATGTATTTTGTAAATCATAAGACTATTGTGAAAAGTTGTGAATAGTTTAATAAATAAAACCATGAACAACAAAAGTTTGATAAGCATAGACAAGAAAAACCATGAACAAAATAAGTGTTTTTTTAACCCCCAACAGACCTAGTTTACCTAGAGAGGCATGTTGTAGGGGAAGATGGATGTAAATTTTACTGCATAGTAATAATAATAAACTCTCTCTCTCTCTCTCTCTCTCTCTCTCTCTCTCTCTCTCTCTCTCTCTACACACACACCCCAATTGATAAATAGTTTAGTTAATGTCTCTTAAACTATTGTTAAAATGTGTTGCAAAAAATAATGTGATAGAGCTACAAGTCATTGGTAGTCATAAATTGTATGAATGACTTATTCAAAAATGAGTGTTTGGCTTTAAGTTCTATTTTTTATTAGTTAAAATTGTTAGAAGGTGTAATATCCCTAGGTCGAACCCCAGTTGCACATATAAATGTAAATGTTTTATAGGCTGGTGAGCCAGGTTGTTATAGGCCAGGAGGATTATGTGATTATTAGGTCGGAAAGCCTAGATGCTAAAGGCCAATGAGCCTATTATTGTAATATGTAAACACTCATATTATTAAGAAAAACACATCAATGTTGCAGACCAACCATGTAAAAGGGTATGGGGGGATAAAATCCACTAGAAAGGGAAAGGGAGGCTAAAAGTCTAGGAAGGGGCTAAGCTAGGGGGCTTAATCCCAATGGAATATTATATTATTATTCCTTAAAGGTAAAGTAATGGATATGAATATATCCTAAGTTATAAAGTAGGGAAAAGGGAGCCCCTTAGGTGCCAAGTGTCTTAGGAGGGACATGCATATATATATTTGGGGACATAGTGCAAAAGGGGGATGCTTTTTCCTTCACAGAGGAAATTGTGAGTCATACCCGATGGTACTGGACTGCAATGGGAACCTGTACCTGTTTTGGTTAGTTTGGGAGTTGAATTGAAAAAGCGAGTTGTTAGGGTCGTAGGATTGAAGAAGCGAGTTTTCAGGCCCGTAGGACGGAAGAAGCAGGTTGTCAGGCTTGTGAGCATTCTCTCCAAGTGAGAGAACTGTTGGGAATTGAATTTCCAAGGTGCCAAACTACAACTACAGGTATTTGAGACTTCCTGTCCTGCTTGTTGCTGAAGCCTCAGAAGGGAAGTGGGGCAGACGAAGGGCTGTTGAGAAGAGAAGGGGAACATTTCCTAGGGTGGGACATGCATGTGGGGAATGAGAGACTGCAGGCTATTAGTTTGAGTTGGAACGTGTGTTTGAGTTTATATGATGTTAAAGAGACCTTAGCATGGTTAGAAACCATTTAAGTAGGTGGAGTTTAGTCCCAACTCGGGGGTGACCCACTGCTGAGAGTTATGAGTAGTACGGTCTAAGGCTGGGAGGAACGTGGAAGGTCTGCATGCAGTTGGTGTTTATTTCTTGAGATATGTGTCATTCACGTGCTTATTTAAATTACTGTGTATGTGCAATTATGAGTTTATGTCATGGAATCTCTATTGTTAAAATTATCTATATATGAATTTTTATTGTTGCATGCATGATGTTATTATTTCTGCTTAACTTTGTTCACATGCAAATTTTATTATTTAATTTAATTGTATCAGAATTCAAATTTTTTCGTAGTGTGGCCCAACTCAGGGCTGGGAACGTTACAAGAGCATTTTTGCCAAGTCTTTGATAATGGAGATGTTACAAATTGGTATCAGAGCTGATAATGAGAGAATTTTGAGTGATGTGGCCCAATCTCAGTGGATGGGGACGCTACAAAGTTTTATTAGAGAATTTTTGTTGATTTACATGGGGACATTACAAAATGTAATTAGAGCCCAACTTTCAATACTGAGCCTGCATGGGACATTTAGCAGAGGACATAAGTGAAATTACAGAGTTTGCAAGTGAATTGTTTGATAAAATGTGTGAAATAGTTCATTTTCAAATTGTTTGAAAAAAATGTTTACGGTGTTTCCGTGGTGAAATCGGGAGAAGTCGAGTGAAATTGGGACAAAGCCTCAATTTTTGTTGTTAAAATTGTTGGGGAATTTGGAAAATTTGGCCCATCTTTCAATACTGAGCCTGCATGGGCCATTTAACAGAGCACACAAGTGAAATTACAGAGTTTGCAAGCGAATTGTTTGACAGAATGTTAGGAGGAGTTTGTTTGCAAATTGTTTAACAAAAATAATTACGATTTTTCAGTGGTGAAATCGGGAGCAACTGGGTGAAATTGGGCCAAAGCCCCAATTTCTGCTGTTAAAATTCCTTGGCAATTTGGTCCAAGGATGAGTTTTTCCTGATTCTAATCTTTGTTTGAGCAAATTTAGACCTGTAATTGGTTGGATTTGAAGTCAACTTAAGGCTGTGGTTGACTGAGTGAAATTGGTTAAATAAATTTCCCAATTCGTGAAGTAATTGAAGAAACTTTCATGCCGAAAATGTTGACTGAATGTGCACCGAAGTAATTGGTGGATCTATAGGCTGAATTTGTGTTTAGTGGTTGAAATTGAATAAATTTAATGGTTGCAAAGCGACCATGGTGAAATGGAATGAAATTGGGAAAAAGCCCCAATTTCCTGCAGCTAATTAATGACAAACTCGAAGTGAAAGAGTCAAATTTGAAAAGTAGTTAACAAACATTTGTGTACAAGGCTTGAATTGGTTGTATTAAGATTAGTCACAAAGATCTAATGACGACCCAAGAAGGAATTCCATTTTTGGGCGAATTTGAGCATTTTGGAATTTTGGAAAATAGGTGAAATTGGAAAAAGAAAATTTCGGTATTTTTTCATAAACTGATGTCAACATGATGTGGGGGGGGCCATGTGTCAGATGACGTGGTGGAAGGTGATGTGTACTGCCATGGTGGAAGGTACATAGAGGCAAGAGATGAAAATAATCTAAGTGTTGGATTTATACTTTCGTGAGTCCGCGAGTCTGAAGAAGTGGAAAATGGTTAAGTGTTGAGACTTTTTAGACGGACTTATGAAAGAAAGGTTACAAGATTGTGAGTCCGTGAGCCTACAAGTCCACAAATATGAAAAAATGGCTAAGTGTTGGGACTTATTATGAGTCTATGAGTCCTTGAAGATGGAAAAATGGGTAAGTGTTGAGACTTATGATGAGTCTGTGAGCCCGCAAGTCCGCAAAGATGAAAAAATGGCTAAGTGTTGGGACTTATTATGAGTCCATGAGTCTGCGAAGACGAAAAAATGGCTAAGTGTTGAGACTTATGATGATTTCGTCAGTCTGAAGACATGGAAAAAAGGGTTAAGTGTTGAGAATTTTCGGACGAACTTATGAAAGAAAGGTTACAAGATTGTGAGTCTGTGAGCCTTCAAGTCTGTAAAGATGGAAGAATGGCTAAGTGTTGGGACATATTATGAGTCTGTGAGTCCGTGAAGACAGAAAAATGGCTAAATGTTGAGACTCATGATGAGTTCGTGAGTTCGAAGGAGTGGAAAAATGGTTAAGTGTTGAGACTTTTCGGACGAACTTGTGAAAGAAAGGTTACACGATTGTAAGTCCGTGAGTTTGCGAAGATGGAAAAATGGCTAAGTGTTGGGACTTATTGTGAGTCTGTGAGTCCACGAGTTCGCAAGTCCAAAGAAGTGGAAAAATGGTTAAGTGTTGAGACTTTTCAGACAAACTTATGAAAGAAAGGTTACTTCGTGAGTCCGTGATTTTGAAGAAGTGGAAAAATGGCTAAGTATTGGGACTTATTGTGAGTTCATGAGTCCGCAAGTCCGCAAATCCGAAAAAGTGGAAAAATGACTAAGTGTTGAGACTTTTCAGATGGACTTATGAAAGAAAGGTTACAATATTGAGAGTTTGTGAGTCCAAAGAACTGGGAAAATGGCTAAGTGTTGGGACTTATTGTGAGCCCGTGAGTCCAAAAAAATGGAAAAATGACTAAGTGTTGAGACTTTTAAGATGAACTTATGAAATAAAGGTTACAATATTGTAAGTCTGTGAGTCCACGAAGGCGAAAAAATGGCTAAGTGTTGGGACTTATTATGAGTCCATGAGTCCGAAGAAGTGGAAAAATGGTTAAGTGTTGAGACTTATTGTGAGTCCATGAGTCTAAAGAAATGGAAAAATGGCTAAGTGTTGGGACTTATTGTGAGTCCGCAAGTCCATGAGTCCGAAAAAGTGGAAAATGACTAAGTGTACAGACTTTTTAGATGGACTTATGAAAGAAAGGTTACAATATTATGTTTCCGCGAGTCTGGGAGTTCGCAAGGATGAAAATGGTTAAGTATGGGAACTATTCAGAAAAAATTATGAAAGGGAGAGTTATGCTCCCATGATTCCACGATTCCGTGAGTATGTGAGTCTGCTTAGATGAAAAATAATCTAAGTGTTGGATTTATGCTTCTATGAGTCCGCGAGTCCGCATAAATGAAAATAATCTAAGTATTGATACTTTTCGGGTGGATTCATGAAAGAAATAATTCTGGTACATTATTGGAACATAATCATATGAAATTTTATGTAATTGAAAATTATTAAGCCTAACAAATTTTGTTGGCTGCACATTTTGCAGAGTTAAAAACATTTATATCAGAACATGATCACCACAAAGTTCAAAATTACGGAAGATGTGGTGATTGTGTATTTGAGGGGCAAGACCCTTATGGAAACAATTCTTCATGATTAAAGGAATTGAACATGAAGTGATATGATCCATGGCAGTAATAAATTGCCACTTTAATAAATGAGACTAATCCCTCTATGTATAACTCCTCGCGACTAGGGGATTGATGGAAATTGTAAGGTCAATTTACTTGACCTATAATGAATAATTTTGTTTTTGCTGGAATAACCTGGTTAAGCAATTAAAAAGGAGCCTTATAGACTGAGAACAACCTTCATGAAGGAAGGAGTGAAGTGACACAAGCAAGTTCAAAGGCTCATGGTTGTGCTGAAGGGGTGTATATCCCTATTAACTTAAAGGGTGTGGCTATGAATGAGAATGAAAGAGGTAAGCAAGTGGAATACGTTTGCACTGCAGGCACAAGTAAAGTGCTTGGTGCATGTAGACTTATTATAGTTTGTCATTGGATGTAAAATATGGTGATGTCATAACTCATATGGTTAGTGATGATATGCTTATAAGAAACATACGTAAAATGCTGATGATATTGATTGTATATTACACTATGAGGTTAAAGGTAGAATGGTTAATGAAATGTTGATCCCAAATGTGGTAAAGGAAGTGTTGGGGAACTTCTAGATGACCAATAGGTCAGGTTGACATCTAGAGGTGGATGGTACCCATATAAGGTATGGCTTAGCGTGCTCAAGTAGTAGTGAGAGAGAATTTAGAAAATGATTTCCTTGATAAAAAGGTCTGTTAACCAAAAATGGTTCGAGGCATGAAAATGAAGCTTGATAAGTTGTCTTGTTGCCTTGGGCACTATTGGAATTTCCCAGATGGTATTTATGATTTGTTGAATAATTTTATAATAGTAGAGACAATAA
>SNQJ01S0017994.1:14303-36538 GCA_010110895.2 Picea sitchensis | reverse complement strand
TGTAGAAATACACTTGGCAACAGATCACGAGCTCCGGGAAAAATAGAAGGAGAGTTTCCAGTTTGAGAATTGAAAACGCCGAAGTGCGAAGGCCCGAAGCCCTGAAGTAAGATCTAGACCGTGAGATCTAAAGGAGACATGGCGTGCATCAGTGAGCTCCAGTAAAAGTCCTGAAGAAATCCTTGGTTGTTGGATCAAGAGGACACACGTCAGGGGGAGCACAACCTTCAGATAAAAGAAAGGAAGAAAGGAGAACTCTTGAGATTTGAAACTCCAGAAGTCCGAAGACCTAGAGTAAATCTCGAGCGTCGTATCGAGGAGAAGGTCGTTGGACCATTGATCCGTGTTGAACAGTCAAACACCAAAGGGGAAAGCAAGATCGTTGGTCTGGGAGTTGGACATGTGTCCATAGATCATCAACTCCGGGGGATTGACATAGGAAGGAAGTTGGATTGAGATATCGAATTCCCAAAGCCCGAAATTGCGAAGAGATCTCGACCGTTGAGTTAGAAGCAGTAGATCTGGTCCGTAGAGTTGAAGGACGTAGATTTGATTGTCGATCCATAAATGATCGTCAAGATCGTGAGATCGACGATCCCTTGGCATTGCAAGAACATAAGTTGCGAGTAGTTTAACATATTAAGGGTGGGCTACAATCCAACCCGTGGTTTTGTCGAGAGGGCACGTGGAGGTTATAGAAGCATTGTGGGCCCAAAAATAGTTTGATCCCAAACCGCTTGTGGCCGCGTCCGCAATCGTGTGGTCATAGTCCAAGGTCACATCTAGAGAGGGATTATTTGAAGAGGGGATAATGCTGACACTCTAAGTTTTCATAGTTAGGCGAAAGGGAAAGTCGCGGGTTGCTGTTAGACCTGCACTAAGAAGTCGAGGGGGCCTATGTTTAAGCACAGAAGGAGACCATTAGGGTTTCAGAGAGTCATTGGAATCAAAAATCAAAGATCCAAGACTGGGAGGTTGCGCATACCTACATGAGAGTAGGGGGGGCTGCATCAATAGCCTTGAATTATGGACATGTCAAGTTGATCCAGGTGGATCTCGGTGGCCATCCACCTTCTCCAATGAATCAATGTTTCCRAGCATGTGGTTTTGATAAACCAYGATATTCATGTTTTTCATGAGAAATGTAATGTAACTCCATATCCATTTATAATGTAATGTAATGCTTACAACGTTAGKGCATCAGATCCCATTATAAATCARCAGTTAAGCGCACTTAGGCCAGAGTAGTACTGGAATGGGTCACCTCACGAGAAGTCCTAGTGTTTTACATGCCTATGGCATTTTRTAAACTTATGATCAATTTATCCCACATGCATCWTGGGAATTATTCTCCTCTCACTCTCTCATATACAATAGAGGTGATGGATGTCCTTTGAGAATGCAATGGAGTGTGATGTAAATCTTGTTGCGAATGAAGTGTAGGAAACATCTCTTTCACTTTAGAGATGAGCTACCCCATTCTAGCTAGTTTGTGTTCTACAATGTTTTTCTATTTTATTCATTAATAGAAGTTGGGTTTCATTAAATTTTTGTGTTCTTTGCTATAATTTTGTTCATATCTCATTTATTTCTTAGCATAATCTGGATCAGTGGTATCAGAGCAATCTACTCCTTGTTATTTCTCGAGGCATGTCCTCGATGAGGTTAGCATATAGAGAGTTAGGTCTCGAGCTAGTTTCACTAGAGGACAAACACTCTTGCCAACACAAGTGATCTCCCATGGCAGAAGGAAAGAGAGATGAAAGAGAAAGAGATATTTTCAAGACATTGCTCGAGGAATCCCTTATGCAAAAAAGGAACGTGATAATGACAACTTCGCTCAGATCCTGTAATGATTATCGATGGTGGCTTAGGCATCTTTGAAAAGAAACCATTTTAGAGGTACGACACCCCCTTAAAGGTACACAACAATTTTGATTTCCCCTTATTTGAGGGCCAGATAGATGCAGATGCTCTAGAAAAATGGTTGAATTTGCTAGAAGGTTATTACTTTGTCCAAAACAATTTAAATGGTGAAAATATCACCTTCGTGCTACTTAAACCCCTTCACCATGTCAAAGCTTGGTGGGAAGGTTACTGGGAGAGGTACATTGTGGATGAATCTACACTATTTGGGAGAGATCCCACTTGGGAAGCCTTTATGGATGCTCTCAATGAGGAGTTATACCCTGTTGGAAGCTATGATGACCAATACATGAGATCAATGAATTTGCGTTAGGAATGAGACGGACCGGTGCCAGAGTACACTAACATCTTTCATACCTTACGCTAAAAGTTGGGTATCAAAAAATCTGAGCGACACCTCATTTTGAAGTACCATAGTGGCCTACACTAGTACATCCAAACATAGATAGATTTCTTGAATATCTCCTTACTGGGAGTTGCTTATCGATATGCAGTCAAAATCGAGTAGAAATTCAAGCAACAGAGTAAGCATGAGTTAGGGTTTGCAAATATGCCACAATAGAAGCATGGAAAAGGAAACCCTAATGAAGGACAAATCAAGGAGATTCAATCTCAAGAAAATTAGTCCAAGCCAATGACTAAGAAGGATGATGGGAAGTCAAAGAAGGTGGTGTGAGTTCCATAAAATCCCTTGGCACAACACCGATGAATGTCACTCGAAATAGTCATTGGTGGATGAGATAAAAAAAAAAGAATCGGAATCCGACTTGGACTTTGATTAAGAGAAAAATAAAGGGAAACATGTCATCAATGCATAACCCACTGCTACCATCACATCCACAATAATACAACCAGAATAACCAAAGGAGCCGGAGGAGGGAGAGCACCTCTTCCAATCATGGATTTGGGTAAAGGGGACCCCACTACATTTCATTGTTGACAACGTGAGTCAGAAGAACCTGATCTCATCTGATGTCATCAAGAGTTTAAAGCTTCCAACGATGCCACACCCCCAACCACACACCATTGGATGATTGAGTTGTGGACAAGACATCTGTGTCGCCAGTCCTACAACATCAATCCCTTCAAGGATGAGGTATTGGGTGATGTTTCCCCACTTGAAGTCAGTGATGTTATTTTAGGACAACCAAATATGTGAAAACATCATGCTATCTATGAGTCCCAGTCCTGCAATGTCATATTGTTACTCTAGGAGGTCATCTCTACAAGATACCAGAGGTAGTTATGACTACTACCATTTCATTGATCTCGAAAAAACAATGTTGCAAAGTAATATATCAGACTATAACATTTTCCCTCTTCACGATCCAGTCAGACAGTGAATAGAAGGTCACTGCAACCACCACAACCTCATCCCAAGACCTTTCTATACAACATAATCAATATGACAAGATTGTAGAGGAAACAAAATATATTTTTTCACCTACGAGGGTGCCTCTACACTGCCAAGTCAAGCATTCCATTGAATTGGTGCCTGATGCTCACTTACCCAATGGTACAATCTATATATACTCCCTTCTAGAGAGTGAGAGTATTCCATATGTTCAACATTGCTCTATTGGCCACGACCCTTTTCATGTGTGCTTGGGGTTCCTGCCATTAGCTTGGGATTCCTGCTGCATCTTCATCGACATAGTCCTCCCACATTTAGAGAAAGGAATATCATGCAACCATATTTGTTGAATGCATCCAACACCTCCAACAACAAGTTCTTGACATCCTTCAATAGACTAATGCCAAGTACAAGCATGGCAACTGCTTCAACAAGGCAAGTAACTCACCAAGGTTTAGATTCAACAAAAGTTTCCCCATCTCTAGAGGGAACTTGATGCAATGGGGAACATTTATTCCTAAGGGGGGATGAATGATCCATGTGGATCTTGGTGGCCATCCACCTTCTCCACTGAATCAACGTTTTTGAGCATGTGGTTTTGATAAACCATGATATTCATGCTTTTGATGGGGAATGTAATGTAATTCCATCTCCATTTATAATGTAATGTAATGCCTACAACGTTAGTGCATCGAATCCCATTAGAAATATGCAGTTAAGTATGCTTGGGCTAGAGTACTATTGGGATGGGTGACCTCCCAGGAAGTCCTGGTGTTTTACATGCATATGACATTTTATCAACTTAGGATCAATTTATCCCATATGCATCATGGGAATTATTCTCCTCTCACTCTCTCATATATAATAGAGGTGAAGGATGTCCTCTAATCATGAAATGGAGTGTGATGTAAAGCTTGTTGCAAATGAAGTGTAGCCAACATCTCTTTCACTTCAGAGATTAGCTACCCCATTCTAGCTAGTTTTTGTTCTACAATATTTTTCTATTTTATTCATTAATAGAATTTGGGTTTCATTGTATTTATGTGTTCTATGTTATAGTTTTGTTCATATCTCATTTTGTTCTCGGCATAATCTAGATCACAAGTTCCTTGTAGGCATTGGTAACACATGGTTACAAATCCATTGGAGTTACTAATGGGGGATTATTGAAGAGAGTTCTTATCACATGATAAGTTGGAGGAACTCTTATTTTTTATAGACCTTTGGTGGATCAACGTATCTATGAAAGGTTCTTTGGTTGGAATTTCCAACTCCTGGGTTATGTTGTTGTGGAGTTGCTAGATGATCACACAAGGTTAGGATTTGGTGTATACTCATCAATGAATGTTGAAGAATAAACTTTATAGTTCCAAGAAGAATGACTCAATTCTCCTTGAAAATGGTGCCAAAATGTTACCACACAATCTAACACCTTAGTGCAAAGCCTTCACAAGGTTGCAAGACTAGTGGAACATCAGAAGATGTCACCATTGTCACCTAGGCAACAACTTCCCTCGTTTTAGTGAAGGAGTAAATCCAACACAAGGGAGGCTTCCATTGTGGCCTCCAGGAATCCCTAGGCAATAAATAATTATGTCCAATGCCTCTTGTGTAGCTACTCAATCTACGAAAAATAGAATAAGATAATCAAGATGAGGCTCAAGTGGTAAGTTTGTGCAATTTCCATATTTGAATGGATGAGGATCTAGGTCAATTTGGAAGGCTTATCAAGTCAATGTTAGGAAAAAAAGGATCCCCAAACACTACAAAAGAAGAAAAAAACTATTGGTTGATGTAAAAATTGAAAGAAAGATGGTGAATTACAACAGTAGTACAAGTTATAAGAATAACAACGATTTTGGCCATTGAACAAGTAATAAACCAATGAAAAAATGGGGATAAGTAATGGATTAAACTAGGGTTTTATCAACCAACAAAATGTGAAATTAGAAATGCATATAAAACCCTAGACATCTAGCCCTAAAACGTCCTATTATTTTGTGGCTGAAAATGAATATATTGATGTTATAAAACTCTAAAATAACCTTAAAACAATAAGAAGAGGTTGAAATTTATAATTTTGTGATTGACTATTGCGAGAATATTAATGCCTACTATATTTTTGGGCATATGGGGTCAATTAAGGACTCCTTTGAGTAGATGTAAGTGGATCTAGGGTGATTATATAAGGTTGTTCACTACTAACCCTAGGATATCCTCCTAGTATATTACTAGGTCTTCAAAGATAATTCAAGGGAATGTTATTCACTAGTAACCTTCCAAAATATTTCTCAAGAAGGGTTTGCTCAAGAAAGATTCAAGAGAATGCACAACCATCACTAGAGAAGCATCATTAAACTTACATTCATTGTTAAACACAACCACAAGACAAAATGAGACTACTTACTCAAGAAATCTTTCATCCATCAAAACCCTAGGAATGAACATCCATGAAGTAGTAAAAGCATCCACAAGACATCCACTCCAAAAATTCACTCTAACTAGCCCTCCATAACAATTTGTATAAGAGATAAAGAAGTGGTATACAAGTAGTGATAAATCTCCACAAGTAGCAATGCTTTAAAAGTGGGAATTGCTTCTCTTATTTATATGAGAGATTAAACACCCTTCTCATCCATTAGAATCCCTAAAAACATTTAATAATACCTTTATCTCTCACAAACCTTGGATATAAGGCCAATAGACAAAATATCCATCACATAAGATTGGATAGGTCACTAAGGTCCCCAATAATGCCTCCAAGATGAAGTAAAGAAGCTCAAATGTCAAATTGTCCACCATAAATTCATCCTAGAGGCCACATGTGTGGTATGAATGAACTCATAAGGTGAATGGCTCACTCCAAAGTGATGTGTAAGGGGATCAACAATGAAACTTTACCTTGAAGGGGTGCAAAGTTTCATCTCCAGGTGGCATATCATCCCCAAGAGGTGTGATGTCTCATTAAAAGGTGTCATATCATCATCAAAAGGTGCAACGTCCCATCATCAAATGGTCAAATCACACCCCATGGGTGATAGGGTGTCTCAAAAAAGGAGCCATGTCATAAAAAGGATCAACATCCCAACAAATGAGTTGAATGACCTCTCTCAAGTAGTGGGATGACTTCCATCAAGTGTGCTAGTAGCCCCTCAATGTCCTCCAAAGGATGAAGGCATCAATCAAGTATGTGGCGATGTGCAATCCATCATACAATGAGGGACTCATGTAGTGAAAAACCAGAGGCATGTACACAAGTCAAATACAACATATAAAGTGAGTCATGTCAATACAAAATCCACTAGATAGATCACATCGAGCATCCTCTTCAAACTTCACACTAGCTCATAAAGTTATACAATTTATCAAGTTTAGGTATGGGAGGATCATTATCACCCCCTATTAGGTGTGCTATTACCCAGATAAGGAGTATTTCCCAAGAAACCCATCAAGGAGCATGTGCAATGGCATATGATATGGTTTGGGGTTTAATTCATGGGTGGTGGCATAGTCATGAAAGGTTATGTATGATAGTCATCCTCACGAGCATCTTTGTATGAGGGAGCACTAGGGTAATGTGTTACCCTTTCCTCGAAACTATGTCTTTCCAAGCCCCTAATTTCCTTTTTCTTTATTCATTCAACTTTTTTGGATTTTTATTTTCATTTGCTAAGTCCTTTTTTTAGATATGCATTCATTGCATAGGACTTGGGGTGATGGCCTCTTAGCGAGGGGGTAGAGCTCATGCATCTCATTCTTTTTTGGTTCTTGACTTTGATTTTATTTGTTTATTTATTTGCTTTGCATTTCATTTTGAGTTATAGCATTCTCTCTCTCCTTTTCTCAAGAGTGACAACAATTGACTAGGAAATGATGATGACCACCAAGGTGAAACAAGGCAAAACATATAATTCAAAGCATCATGATTCATAATCCAATTCAACCCATGATCACTATTTTCATGCCTAAAACATTGAACATTGTCAAAAACATATGATAAAGTGAATTGGTTATATATTAGATTGTTGTTGCTTTAGTTGGGTAGAATTTGTAGACCATCCATTGGATAATGGGATGCCTAGTATCGACTTGATTTGTTTTTCTAATAAATGGATCACCTTTGAGGTTTTGTAATGCCTCAAGGGGTCTCTAACAAGGATGTCCCTTATCTCCTTTTCTATTTTATTAGTTTTTGAATGGTTAAGTATTAATAAACGATGCAATAAGGAGAGGGGTAATGAAAGGGGTAACAATATCTAATTCAATGGTTAATTCACATTTTCCTTTTGTTTATGATGTCATGATTTTTGGTCAAGGACCCATTAGGGAATTGAGAAGCATAAATGAGATTATGGACATACATTGCAAAGATACATGTATGAAGGTCAACATGTTGAAGTCCTCGATGTTATTTAATGAGCTGGAGGAGGATATGGAAACTCAAGTTATACATTTGTTTCATATGAATCACTCTAATCTTGATCAAGGATTGAAGTCCCTGATTTTTAAATTAAAACCAAATGACTTACATAATCTTGATCAAGGATTGAAGTCCCTGATTTTTAAATTAAAACCAAATGACTACAAGTATGTTGATTAACTATGGCTATTAAATAAAATCGAAGCTAGAATCTTTATCTGGTGTAATAAATGGTCATTTCATGGTGGTATATTAATCTTGGTAAAGGCCATTTTAGAAAGTATTCATGTGTATTAGATGTCTATTGCACACATTCCTAAAGCAATTCTTAACAAAATTAGATAAAAGTGTTTTGACTTCTTATGGACAACGAAAATGGAAAAGGAAGGAACCCCTTTGGTCAAATGGAGTAGAGTGGCATCACCAAAGGAAGCAAGTACATGTGGTTTGAAGAATATAGATGTGCTTAGTATGGACCTAGTCCCACAAAGTCTTTAGAGGTTAATTTATAATGAAGGGATATGGGGGAAAGTGATGAAATTAAAGTATTTAAAAGGAAATACTATGGAAGAATGGATTAGAATGGAAGGAAAAGTGTTCAAGGAGCTTCAATTGCCTATAAATATTTGGTTAGTGCTTATCTCATAATTGTAGGATGGACAACTTGGAAGTAGAAAGAGGAAATAACGTTAGAATTAGGGAAGATTCTTGGATTAGTTGTAAAGGAAATTTTAGGCTATCAAAATCTCTAATAAATGACCTACACTCTATGGGGATTGTCAAGGAGTTTCAATTGTATGTAAAATTTTGGTTGGGGCTTATCCCATAATTGGAAGATGGATAACTTGGAAAGTAGGAAGAGGAAATAAAGTGAGAATTAGGGAAGATTCTTGGATTGGCTATAAATGAAATTTTAGGCTATCAAAATCTCTACTAAATGACCTGCACTCTATGAGGATCTTATCTCTAGAGGATTTAGCAAGTCTTGTTGAAAGAAATGGTTGGTCCCAATGTTGGAAATCAATAGAAGTCTTGAATTTACAGGGATAGAAATCAAAGGAATGGTCTCAATATGCGAATTTGTTGAATTGTAAGGCCATAAAGATTTTAGAGAAAGAAGATATAATCAAATGGTAAAAAAATCAGGGCATAGGGGAGTATACCTCTAAAATTGGTTATTCAATCAAAATGGAAGAATATTGGGAAGAATAAAGAGCCTAGTGGTGGAATCTAGTCTGCCCTTTAAAATCTAAAATATTCATTTGTGGATAGATTTAGCTAATAAAATATTAACACGGGATAATGACCAAAAGAGGAGCTAGTATGGGCCAGGTCAATATATCATGCGCAAATGTAGTTATGAATATGTGGATCATCTTTTTTTCACCTACTCTTTTTCTAGATCTGTTTGGAATGAAGTATTACAGATTTCAAGTGGGAGGAACAAATGGGATCATATGTCTTTGGTAGAATTCCTTTTCTCATGGATACCATATAAATATCAAAAAGCCTTTAAGGCTTTTCCATGCTTTGTAATACAGGGTATTGGATTTTTAGGTCTTGACATGACTCATGCACAAGTTGCTCACAAAATTAGGGTCTCTTTTGAGGGGAATTGGAAATATACAAAATAAAATATTCATAGAATTATAAAGAACCAAACATTGACTATGATAAGGCTCGAGGCTTCATTGATGGGGCATGTCAAGGAACCCCATGTATGTGTGGGGTAGGGGTTATTCCTTTTTTGAGTCTACACACTATATTTATTTGAAATATGTTGTTGGGAAAGGACCAAATAATCGAGCTGAGTTTTATGCATTGTGGCTTATTTTGAAAATAACAACAGACAAAGGTTTAAAACACTTGCCGATATTTGGAGATTGCAAGATGTTGATGGACTGAGAAAATAATAAATGAGAATTGAAAATTTTTTGTTGTTCCCGACCACGAATAAAGTTATGTAGGTAAGAAGCAATTTTGATGAAATAAATTTTACTCATATTTATAGAGATTTCAACATAAAAATCGATCAACTATATAAGGAAGCTATATTATTAGAGGAGGGGATCTTGTCTGATTTAGAGTTTAGAGGAGGGGGCTCAAATTTTAAACTCTGAAAGATCACTATATTGATGCATGAGATGAAATAAATTTTAAATCTGTGTTTTCTTTTTGGTTTATGTCTTGTTTACTATTTTATCCTTAGGGTTGTAAAGAATATTTGTGAAAGAAATGTGAAGGTTTCCCTTGAGGAGCCTGGGAAGACTGTAATATGTATATATAGGATAGAGAAAAAAATATGTTTCAAGATAGTACAAATTCAATGCTTTGTGAGCCTTTTCAAGTAGTCAAATGTCTATTTTGATTTCCCATTTGAAATATCAAATATAGAGTTTTTCTTCAAAAAACAAGTGAGAGAATTCCATGAGTTGAAATCAGGGAAAATGACTATGGATAAATATGTAAATAAATTCATGGAATTGTTGAGGTATGGCAATTATATCCAATATGAGAAGATAAAAATTCAACATTTCTTAAGTGGAATACCTCAATCCTACAGGGATAGAATTGAATTTGATGAGACTTGGACACTTGAAGAGGCAATTAGAAAGAATAAGTGTTGGTATGAGTAAAAGAAAATCAAACTAGAGTCCCACAAGGCATGGAAGGATAAGGAAAATGAGAAGTTTGACCAAAGGAATAGAGGGTTCAAGCCTCGTCACTTTAGAAACTAGCAAAATACCTTCAAGCAAAATTAGCTAGCTCAAAGTGGGAATAAGCTAACCAAGTCTTTGGGAAGGAGACCAAAGTAGGATATTCAGTGATGGGAATGTGGAGAAGACCACATGTACATGAATTTTCCTTATCGTAAGGACACCACATAAATGTTTACAAGATCTATGAGGCCACTACTGTGAATGATGTGACACAAGCTATTCCTCATATTTATGCTACATTGGTAGAGCGTTAAATAGATCACCAATAAGTTGTGGTTAAATTTGAAGGTAAGATTGCTAATCAATCCATTTCCATTTTAATTGAGTTGGGATCTAGTCACAGTTATGTTACTCCTAAAGTTGTTGAAACTTGTGCTCTTAAGAAATGTAAGCATGGTAAGCCATGGTTTGTCTAGCTAGCCATTGGAACTAAGAGAAAGGTTAGTGAAATGGTGGAGAGGTGTCCATTAGAGCTGAATGGACTCTTCACATGGGAAGATTTGAATATTTTTCCACTTGGTTCTTATGATGTCCTCATTGGTGTGAGCTAGTTGGAATCACATCAAGTTAAACTTGATTAATACAATAAGAATTTTGATTGCATTGATGAACATGGAAACTCAAGGGAAATAAGAAAACATTCCAAAGGCTATCTTTGTTAGAAAAATTTTAGCCTTGCAATTGAATGAATTTTCTAGAAAATGATGCCAATTGTATGCAACCCACATATTGGAATCAACAAAAGATAAAGGTCCAAATCTTGAATATTATCTTTTGTTGCAATTCTTTAGGGATGCATTTCCAGATGAAGTTCCAAGAATTCCCCCAAAGAGGGATATTAATTTCTTAATTGATCTTGTGCCTAGAGCTACACTAGTATCCAAGACTCCTTATAGAATGCGTGCCCTATAATTATTGGAGTTGAAAATGCAATTACAAGAGTTTCTAGAGAAGGGATACATTTTTCCAAGCGTGTCTCCTCGGGGAGAACTTGTCTTATTTGTGAAAAATAAAGATGCAAGTTGTGTGTTGACTATAGGTAATTGAATAAAGTCATAGTGAAGAACAAGTACCATTTCTTTGGATTGATGACTTTTTTGACCAAATGAGAGGGGGAAAATTATTATGAAAGATTGATTTGAGATCATGATATCATCAAGTTAGAAATAAGGATGAAGAAATTCATAAGACAACTTTCATAACAAGGTATGTCCATCATGAATAGTGTTTTTAGTAAGTACTTGGATAATTTTGTTCTTGTTTTTTTTGGATGATATACTAATTTATTCTAAGAATGAAGAGGAGCATGAGAATCACTTGAGGATGGTTTTGAAAGTGCTAAGAGAGCATAATTTCTGTGAAAAACTAAGCAAATGTGATTTTTATCAAAACCAAATCCATTATTTGGGTCACATTATTTTAGAAGAATGAATATTTGTGGATTTGGATAAGATTGAGACCATAATAAATCGGCCCACTCTAAGAAATGTAACAAATATGAGATATTTCATGGGTCTTGTTGGCTATACCAAAGGTTTATTGAGGGATTTTCCAATTACTTCTTGGTAGAAGAAGGGAACCAAGTTTGAATGTGAGGAAATATTTTAATTATTGTTGGGGCATAAATTTAGTCTCCCTCTTCCCGACGGTCAAGCAACAAACATTTGTGTTGGTTGAGATCTAGAGATACCATTTCTTATAGGATGTGCCCCAATCTTGAAAATCATAAATCAAGACACAATTTTTTTTTGTGTGCACAGATGTATGCATTGCATTAAGGGACTTGGTGTAGTTCTCATCGAAGATAATCACGTGAATTGTTATGAGTCACAAAGATTAAAATAACATGAGAACAACTATGCTACTCATTACTTGGAACATGTTGCAATAATGCATTCTTTGAAAATGTGGAGGCACTACTTAATGGGAAATAGGTTTGATATTAGAATCAATTATAATGGCTTGAAATATTTATTTTACTAGCCAAACTTACATGCCAAGAGAGATAGATGGTTGGAATTTCTTTGCGAGTTTGATTTTGAGATTAAGCTCATAAAAGAAAAATAAAACAAAGTTGTTGATGTACTCAATAGAAATACACATGTAGTAGTTATTATCATTTTCAAATCGGATTTGAAAAAGAGATTTATTGATTCCCCTTGCTAAATATGAACACTGCATCCAAGCAAGAGATGGATTACAACAAGAGAAATTAGAAAAGAGATATGAAGGCTATAAAAATAGAATGTATATTCCCAAATATTCAAAGTTGAGAAGAATTATCATGGATGAAATACACAAAATGTTAAGCCCATAGGGAAAGCCCCATATTAAGCATAAATCCCCATGTAAATCCCTAGATATTGAGTTGTTGTATTTCTATTGTTATATTAATATTGTCGTCTAGCCCTTTTAATTGTAATTCTAAGTGTGTGTGTGTGTGTGTAGGATGATTTCATCTTGTCTTGTACATGTAACATATTGTAAAATGAGGTTTCCCATTTGAATTGGATTATTATTTGACTATTTTTTGGAGTTTGGTTCATAACATTTGGTTTCAGAGCATATGGTCCTAGGGTTTCACTCCTTCAATCGATACATATTGGTATTTTCGATATAATTTTTTTTGGGGTACTTCAGACAATGAATTTTTGAGGATAATGAAAAGACATATCTAAGTACATGTTGACGCCAAAAGACTAGAGAGTCTCAAGCATCAACATTTTCCACCTCCCGCGGAGCTAGGCGAGAAGAAGCGGGAGTATCACCCTAGACTTAAAGCCCCTGACAAGAATGCGTATTGAACTCTTGCCTAACTTTCCACTAACTTATAGTCCAAGCATAGATCTCTTTGTCTTATAATTTAACTTTTGACATTTTTTTTTAAACTTTTATGTGATTTTTTTAAAGAATATTTTTTGTTTATTTTAAAATAAAGCTAACTAAGATACAAAGTTAATACACTTATCCTAGATTTAAAGTAACCCAATTTTAAAGAAAAAACTTATAAAATTAATTTGAAGCAAATGGTGAGGAATTATTTTCTTTATATAACCTTTTTGGTTTTTATGCTGAAGGCATATTTAGTGTGAGGTTTTCTAAAACCATTTTTTTTTAGTCTTTTTACATTAAAACCATCTACACACTGACCTAACCCTCTAAACTGGCGTGAGTAAGATTCGTACTTCCCAGAGGAAATGCATTGGTTCCCAAATATTTGTGATCAAGTGTAGTTGGGAGTCCGCCACGTCCACGAAATAGTCAAAATTACATGGAACCGTTGGCAGCCATAATTTACAAATAACTCCCTACACAGAGTTGCACTGCATCGGTTGTCCAACCCAACGTTGACACCAAGTTTGTAATAGCTGCAGGGTTGCACTGCATCGGTTCTCCTGAATTCTACACAAAATCACACAGCAAAAAAACAACAATCCCCAATCTCTCCCTTTGTAGATTTGAAGTTATAACGATGCCAAGTCTGAATTAGAGATACTTTTTTGCTGCGGCAGTTTATACTGTATTTTTACTTAGGCCGATAGTGCCCTCCATTCAGACAGCTAGCGGTTTCCCCAATACACATCATCCCTTGGAAACGAACAGATGGTAGATTTGAGTTACAAATTCTTACTGTGCATTTAGGAGAAACACAGAATACAGAATTTATTGATACACAGCAGCATCGAATACAGAATTTATTGATACACAGCAGCTGCACCGCTCTTCGTGCACCTTACTTCGTGGTTTCTCAGGGTTCCAGCTACCTGGTGGACGTTGAGTTCATCATAAGCCACATTTACTTAGACAGACAAACATGGAGGTTGAGTGCATTAAATCTTGATAACCAGCTGGCGGCCTGAGATGGTGGTTGAGTGTATCACACGACAACCTTCTCTTTTAATGGATTTAACACAGTTTCATGGACTTCTTTCTCTGTCTTCATGAATGTAAAATTTTCTTTCCTGTATGCGGAAATGGTTGTATTGCGGTTCTGAATCAATACTTTGGCACTGTTCTTAATCAATTGTGCTTCTCAACTGGTGTAAATCAATTTTGTTTCTTCATTACAGGTAAATTTCTTACCGTTTCTTGCTTTGTTCCTACTCTTTCTCTCTTTACTTCATATTGAAATTCGAACCTGAACTTTGTTATACTTCATATTGAAATTCTTACTTGCAACCATAGATTTATGTTTGGAGTGATTGTTCATTAAATTTTTGGAATAGTCCATTTACTTAGACTTGTGTTAACTTCACCCAATCATGCTATGTTGTTTGTCTTGTTTACGAATAAAAAATTTAATCTCAGAGGTGTATTCATGTTACTCTATTGTCACGCTCTGCTTGAATAGTATGCAAACTGATGTTTAATAAAAAAAAACCATATTGCAATTTGGAGTTTAATCTAAGTGTGATTAATTTTTGTGAACAGGGAAGAAAGGTGAAAGTTTGATTTTGACGGTTATACAGTACCTGGTTATACAGTACCTGGCAGCTTCTGTTGACGAGAAAGGTAAGGGTTTCTGTTTCTCATTAGATTTCACTGAATATCATTTTTTAAGACAATCAATTTTTGTTGGTTCACAAAAGTGCCATTGCTATTGATAGGGTTTCATGATCGCGATATTGCACATTTAAAATTGCTAGAATTGTGTTCCATTAGGGATTTTGTCAACCAATCTTTCTGTTCTTTGTCTGGATGTTCTCTGATTATAATCTTCTTATGGACTCACCATAGGACATGCTACAGTTGAGACCATCCATTTAACATGAAGGCTAAAGTTGTCGGTTTAAACTGATGGGGACGGTTGTTGTGTTGGCCTCATTTTTCTATACTTCTCGCTTGATGGATATCTGTACATTAATTTAATATAAACAACGAAAAATTAAAATTAAAAACTTTTTAGTAAAGAATGGGATAATTTTAGACACAAGCCGATCGAACTCTGCACTGCCCTGTGAATCCTAACCCTACCCACCCTACCCATCCCTTTGATTCCTAACCCTTAGTCTCATATCCCATCTATTTTGCGAGCCAAAGTGAGGTTTGCATTTCTGCCTCAACCCTAAGTGCTTGGTGTGATACAGGGCAAGTTTAACCACTTCAACTTATACTTCCAGAGGCAGAGAAATCTAAGCTGAGCCTATGCTAAACTATTACAACCTAGGATTTCTAGAAAACCATAATTGTTTTGTGGGTCGGTTGTACGAGGGCTGTTTTGATAAGAATCTGTATACCGTGGCTAGGATTTATTTAAGTGATATCAAATCTTATGATTATAATTGTTAGCGTTTATGATAGTTGAAATTATATCAGGGTTTACGGTTTTAGGGACAACGAGGCTCTGTGTTAGTTAAAGATGCCGGGGATGACTACTATTGAAAGAATCTGTTGCGTGTCATCTGAACCTTTCTGGTTTTGAACGAAGCAACTCTTCTGAGGCACTAATTGAAAAAGGATTACAGGGGCCAACTATTGCATACTTTATTCTTTGTCTTTGTTGGAATGTGGCATTACGAGGGTTTAGAACTATCATTGGCAGAGAGAAACACATGGAGTGTCTTCTCTATGTCGTTATAGTCAATCCATGCATCCCATATTATATTGTCACTAAAGCGTTGGTCCGATGGAAATGTGTAGTTATCGTGCTTCGAGAGCGGCACTGAGCGCTCCATCAGATTACAAGCGATCCCAAAGCACGAAGGCTTCTCCAACTGCGGAAGGGTTTCCCCTACATGTCAAATATCTTCCAATATTAGTTTTCCCCTGCATGTCAAAGATATTAGTTATTACTCATATTTTACTCTGCCAGAAGCAGAAGGAATCAGATATCTCTGCGGTGAGATCAGGCATCGAATTCGGTTTTGAGTCGTAGGTTTTTAAGACATGTTTTTTATGAAGTCATATGCTGAATCCAGATGCGTCATTGCATTCATGGTATGGCTGACCCATTAGGATTCTATTGTTGGGATTGGGCATGCTTCAATCCTCAGTCGCCTCTATGTCTCTCCTTCTACAAAGAAAATTGTCATCTTGCCGAAAACGTCTCGAAATACCTTCCTATAGTAGTCACCCCTTGTGACTGGCCAGTCTAAACATAAACCTAATATAACATATGGTGACTGTAAATCACTATTTCAGTATTAATATTCCATTTGGGATTCTGTCATTGACTAATGTTTTGGATATGTGATGTCTTTTCATCACCCCCAATTTTTTAGTAAGAGGTTCTCTTTTACAGGGACCTTTGAATTGGCTTAATCTCCTCCAGTGTAGCATGAAGCCCATTCCTGTCAACTCCAATTTTGAAATAGTCCATGACCAAGACTCATTTCATCTGAACAGTATAAGTAAACTAATTTTGCAATTATTATATGGTAATTTAAGTGCTCAATACATATCCATGATATCCATAATGAGATTAGTTTTGGTTTCATGCACAAATATGTGGTTATGTGATTTACTGTTTCAGTGAAGTTGATTGGATGAAAATTTAAAATGATGTCATGTCCCTTGAAGTTGCTGGTTGTTTTTGTGGATGAAAAATATGAAGTGACAACACCTCTACCTTCAATAAATATGGTGGCCCGTGGTGCCTTATTTGGTGATGTGGTTGTTGTTATTGCAATGTTTAATGCATCTTGGTGGCTACCTAATGCGTACACCCTTGCAGGTTGAATAATAGAACTGATATTAAGGAATGACATTTAGTGTATTGTGTTTGCTGGAAGAAGTAACTGAGGATCTAGGCTATTGAGATTCTTTGTACATCATACTAATCTACCGGATATTAAGTAAGTCTATATCAGATTAAACTTCAATCTGACATAATTTTATTCGATGCATTTTTTTGTAGGAAATGTATACATTGCATAATTTAAGTGTGGTATGGATTTTAGAAGTTGTTGAATTTCATTGTGCTACAATTTTAATAAAGTTATCAATTTTTCATTGAAGTTATCGACGAATTTCAAAAAACACATTACCCAAATTTTGATGAGGATTGAGGACAATTGTATCTACTATAGCTAAATATTTGATATATACTTTAGTTATATTTGTTACTTTGCTATCAAATATATATATTCTTAATTTCAATTTATTTTTCTTGATTGCCCATTGATATTTTATTTTTAATACTTCTATTCTATTTATACTTAAATTTAAATTGTCTAATAATTTACATTGTTTTTAATAACTTTATTGTTTTTCATTTATTTTATATTCAATGCCATTTATTTTATACTTAATATATACACATCACAATATAAACATCTTGTCCTTATTTTGATTACGCTTGACTTCAATATGTTTATATCCAACATAATATGTTTTATTCTTACTATATACTCATATCTTGATTTCACTTTACTCTAATTTATTGAACAATTATCTTTTGCTTATATTAATTCCACTCTATTTATATTTAACTTTAAATGCTATACCTATATGATTACATTTTATCATTTTCAAATCTTCATGCAATAGGGAAACTACATAGTTCTTATATTACTCTTCATTGCTAGATTGATGGACACACTACATAATAGCACTTGGAACTGCTATTCAAACTCAGAATCTGATGGGTGAGAAATGTTATCTTACGTCAGGAGTAAGGGCTGTGTGGATTTATGAAGCCCCCCTTACACATCCCAAGTTGGATGGTAGAATGACAATGGACATTTCTTTGACCCCATTTAACGAGGGACCCACCATCAATTATATACACCAATACATTTGACAATTACTAGACCTTTATACTTAGACAACTATACACAACAATGACCTTTATACTTAGACAACTATATACGACAATGCATTATGAAATTACTCACCATTTCTACTTCAACATTTTATCCATTTCCAAAATTACTCGCCATTCGCACTTCAACATTTTATAGCAATTTGCTAATTTGGATAAGTATGAAGTGGTTATTTTTTTTAGGCTACCGTAAATCTTCTTAGGGCAATATTTCAATACTTTAGTGGTTGATCCTAATTTATGAAATAAATACAATACGGTATTATGTACCTCTTTTATATACATCCTTTTGAGATTCTTTGTAGATCATAAATCTACCAGATATTAAATAAGCCTATGTATTAAACTTCAATCTGACATAATTGTATTCGATGCATTTTTTACTAGGAAATGTATACACTTCATAATTTAAGTGTGGTATGGATTTTAGAAGTTGAATTTGATTGTGCTACAATTTTAATGAAGTTATCAATTTTTCATTGAAGTTATCGACGGATTTCAAAAAACGCATTACCCAAATTTTGATGAGCATTGAGGACAATTGTACCTACTATAGCTAAATATTTGATATATACTTTAGTTATATTTGTTACTTTGCTATCATATATATATTCTTAATTTCATTTTATTTTTCTTGATTGCCCATTGATATTTTATTTTTAGTACTTCTATTCTATTTATACTTAAATTTAAATTGTCTAATGATTTACATTGTTTTTAATAACTTTATTGTTTTTCATTTATTTTATACTTAATATATACACATCACAATATGTTTATATCCAACATAATATGTTTTCTTCTTACTATATACTCATATCTTGATTTCACTTTACTCTAATTTATTGAACAATTATATTTTGCTTATATTAATTCCATTCTATTTATATTTAACTTTAAATGCTATACCTATATTTCTCCAAGGTATGTATATCATAGTAGTATCAAATATGAAATATCCAGCTACTCATCTTTTTATATTTGTATTGTTTTCTTCAAGATATGTATATCATGGTAGTATCAAATATGAAATGTTTTTCTTTCCCTACCATGATTTCTTTAGACTAATATGTATATCATGGTTTTATCAAATATGAAATATCTAGCTACTCATATTTTTCTATTTCTATAGCTTTCTCCAAGATATGTATATCATGGTAGTATCAAATATGAAATAATTTTCTTTCCCTACCATGTTTTCTTTAGACTATTTTCATACATGAGGCTATACTTTTTTTTATTACTTTAACATGTTAAGCACTTCTTCACTTCTACCATTCTTTATTCTTTTTAAACTAATATGTATTTTATATGTGCTACCTTCATATTTAAATACATTCTACTTAATGAAAATTTGTGAAATATGCATTTTAGTTTTAGTATACCTACTCTCATAGATTACAATAAAATAATTCAATAAATATTGCACTCTCATACTATTACAATCTCTTAACTCACAACAATTAAAAAAAATAAAAATCATTTTAATACAAACACACAAATACAATTTCCAACGAATTTATTAATGTGTATGCCTATTGGAATATTACTTACATATTAAACATACAATAAATCAATTTATGATATATGTCATTCACAAACTAAACAATTTATAAGCTATGCCATTCCTATATTTACACCATCAAACTACTTTATAAATTACCAAAGCTTTTAGATGTACCTTTTATTCCACATGTTGTATAATGACAATCATAGATACAATCTATTCCTTTCATAGATCACATTCATATCCATGTATCTAATTGTAAGAATAAATTCATGTGGACATGTTCTTTATAGGGACCTTTTATTCCATCTGTTGTATAATGATAATCATAGATACAATATATTCATTTCATAGCTCACATTCATATCCATATATCTAATTGTACTAATATATTCATTTGGACATGTTCTCTGTAGGAAAGTATATATTTTCATCATATACCTCTTTCGACAAAAACACATTCCAAGACAATGTCTTTTATCTTAACAGACAAGGTTGTAACAAAAATCCAAAATGGTGAAGAAGAATTAATTCCTATCCTACAGGTTCTAGACTTCAAAAAAAGTGCAACAGAAAGATACATTGTACTCCTCTCTGATGGAAGTGATACTATACAAAGCATATTTTCTTCAAGCCTTGAAGATTATTTCACACCAGGAAAAATCGAAAATGGCTCACTGGTTCAACTTAACAACTTCACTTGTAGATCTACCCAACACAAGAGGTATGAATTTTCACATACAATATTTTTACATGTTTTTCATTATTTAATGTTTTTGCAATACCTTATTGATACCTACCATAATTTCTTGCGTTTTTCAGGTTGGTTATATTTACTGATATTCTGGTTCTATCTCTAAAAGATGACATCCTTGGCGACCCACAACAACACACAAATGTACGTCATTCTACCATGCAGACATTACAAACAACTGCCATGCCTCAAAAAATAATCCCTATCAACTCTTTGAATGCATACATGCATTCATGGACCATCAAAGCTAGAATCATTTCAAAGTGTGATATATGTACTTTCACAAATTCCAAAGGAGTTGATCAAGTATTTAGCTTTGATGTACTTGACAATGAAAATACTGAGATCCGCATTACTTGCTTTAATACACACGCATTGCATTTCCACCCTTCAATACAAATTGGTAAAGTTTACCTAATCTCTAGAGGGTTGATCAAACCTATAAACAAAGAATACAACCATTTAGAAAATGAATGGGAAATCACTCTAGATAATACCTCAATTATAGAGCCCTCTAATGAAGATGACCATTTAATTGCAACCCACAACTTCAAGTTTACTCCTATCAATGAGCTATCAACTTTACCTACTAACTTTGTTGTTGATATCCTTGGTCTTGCTATATCTATTAGTCAAGTAACCACCATATTAAGGAAGAATGGCACTGAGACCCAAAAGAGAACCCTTGAATTGAAGGACATGTCAGGCTGTAGTGTTGACCTTACATTATGGGGAGTGTTTTGTAATAAAGATGGCCTCCAACAAAATTCAACTTCCAATTTATTTCCAATGATTGCTATAAAGGATGGAAGAATAAGTGATTTCAATCAGAGATCGATTAGTACAACTTTCACATCCCAGCTTTCAATCAATCTTGACATCAAAGAATTTCGTGATTTAAAAACTTGGTTTGAGAAGGAAGGCACAACCCTTAAATCTCACTCCTTATCTACACATGGTGCCTCGGGGGTCACCCCTCTGTTCATAAGACAATTATTGACATTGAAAAGGAAGGGCTTGGTCGAGATCATCAACATCCAGATTACATTTTGGTCGAGGCGAGTATCACTTCTATAAAAAGAGATGATTGTTGGTACACTGCTTTCCCTCTCCTTTTTAATAATCGCCAATGCAACAAAAAAGTTACTACAACTGAAGAGGGACAGTGGCATTGTCAAAGATGCAACCAAACTATTTCTGAATGTGATTATAGGTACATGTTCCACTTCACAATCAAGGACCATACAGGAACAACCAATGTTATTGCATTCCAAGAAGCAACATAAACACTTATTGGTATCCCTGCTAGGCAACTATATGCACTCACAGAGGAGGTGAACAATACTGAAACTATAGAGCTTTTTGGCAACTTGTTCTGTAATACATACATCTTCAAATTGTTGATACATGAATACACATTTGGCAATGAGAAAAAAGTACAATCCATTGTTATTGCATCAGACAAAGTCGAGACCAGACTAGAGGGGAAGAAAAAATGCCACTAGCTACAACTCTTCATACAAAGTAAACAATGTTATTATGTATTTATTCCTACAACGACTTAACATAGTACCTTTTTATTTTTTGATACAACATATGTATGCCACCACTCTCTATATTGTATATATTTTGTACACATGTCTTTCCTTCTGACAATATTTGCAATACTACCTTACTTTACTATATACAACCCATGTGCGACATCAACGTTTGTAACCCATATCTTTCATAGATATATATATTGTGTTTCAACAAATTTTACAAGTGGAAATTATAAATTGTCTTCTTCATG
>SNQJ01S0017993.1:245294-284481 GCA_010110895.2 Picea sitchensis | reverse complement strand
ACCCTCCGAGTAGGAAAACTTTGTAAAACTCTGGAGCTAGAATGAACATACAAATGCAGAAGTAGATTTTGAACTATTTATGGAAAGATTCTAATTGGTTGTGATATGAGTTCTATCTTATTTCATAGTATGTAATTCATTTGACCTTTTATTTCATTTACACTCTCATTTGTCTAAATTGGAGAAACAAAAAAACCCAGAATTCATCATTGCAATGATCTTGGCTTAGCAATTTAGACTATGTGTATTTCTTCTTGACCAATTCAGAATTCATTTTAATATGGTCTGATGCAGTTATATGTTTATTTTCCCTCTTATTCCATGCAAATTTCAAATATATACTCAGACTCACCGCCTCATTTATCCTTTTCCTTTTGATAGTTTTCATGATTTGTCGATGCATCATTCATTCCTGACTCCATAGCCCAAATGTTATCTTTAATTCTTCAACAATTTTATAAGAACCCCCCAAAACAAACCAAATCTAGCCACTGTCCATCAAAGAAATATCAAGTGACATGAAAGAGCTCTCTCTGAGTTGAGTAGGCTAGTGCTTCAACTCTAAAGTTGTTTGAAGCAATTACCTCTGTCGTTTGTCTATTCAGCCGAACAAGATTTACAGAGTGCTAACATATTCCAAAGTTATACATTGTAGCTCCGCTAAATATCTTTGTGACAAAATTAAAAATATTTATGAAGGAGATTCAAATTTCAAAGAAACAAAGATTCAAACTTACAAAGGTCAATTCGAACAACTAAAGATGAAGGAAGATGAAAATATTGCAGCTTACTTCTTACGAGTTGATGAAACAGTGAATGAAATCATAGGATTGGGAGAAGAGATTGAAGAATCTGTAATTGTTCAAAAGGTACTAATATCTCTTCCAATGAAATTTGATCCTAATATCTCAACACTAGAAGAAAGAGTGGATCTAGACTCAATAAGCATGGATGAACTACATGGAATCTTTAGAGCCTATGAAATGGGAACTAAACATGAAAATCCAGGTATAAAAGAAGCATCATTCAAAGAATTCAAAAGGTCAAAGAAAAATGGCAATAAAAAAGAAAAAGAATATAGAAACAACAGTGACATATCGGAAGACGATGAAGAAGTGGCCAACTTTGTCAGAAGATTGAAAAAGGGAATCGGTGGAAGATATAAAGGTAAGATTCCATTGATTTGTTTTAATTGTGAAGGTATTGGTCATTTTTCTAACAAATTTCCTCATAAGAAAAAGAAAAGAAATGATGAAGATGATTCAAATAGTAAACAAACATATAAAAGAAAAAGAACCAAAAATAAAGTCTTCAAGAAAAGTTTTTGCACCAAATAAGACAGCTCGTCATCAGATGAAGATGAAGTCAGTGAAAGTGAGACTGAAAGAGTTCTCTTCATGGAAATAAAAGATTCCAATAAAGAATACACTGAAGAATAATATGAAGAGGCAGAAGTTGACTACCGAGAAGAACTGTTGAGTGTCGTAGAAGTTATAAAAAGAGAAAAGAAGAAAAACAAGAATCTCCAAATAGAACTAGACAAGAAAGAAGACACTCAAGAACTAGAGAAAATGATCACGAAATTGAAGGTTCAAATAGAAGAAGATACAATAATTGAAGAATCGATCAAATAACAATTTGAATAAAGAGACAAGATCATTAGAAATTTGGAAGCAAATATTGTCACATTGAGAAACGATATTCAAAAGAAAAATATGCAGAACAACTCAAAATTTTTGGATGGCATTATCAGCAGTCCAAGGCCTAATCATGAAAAGTTCGTACTTGGATAAAATCAAATAGAAAAGGGATCAAGATCCAAAAATGTAGATAAATAAACATCTACAAAAATCTATGCAGAAATAGTCAGAGGGGATAGGAAGTTATACAAGGAATATCACAGGGAAAATCCTCCACCAAGAAGATACATATTTTAGGATCAACGATAGTCATAAAAAAGCAAGCCTCGGGAAGAAGAAGGATTCATAAGAGTAACTCATTTTAGAAGATATTCAACTCCCAGGTATCAAACTATCTTTTTTGGTTTATGTTATGCATGCAATAATTTTGGACATAAATTTGTAAATTGCAAAGCTAATAGCAGGAATAGAAACAACTTTGAAAGTCATACACAAAATGGTTATCCATGAAGGCATAGTGAAACATAGAGAATAATCTACAACAGGTTTGAAACATTGAGCATTGAAGTGGAATGATACATGTGAAACAACTTTGGACACATGGACAAAGATTGTAGAATGATAGTGTAACATCCCCAACCCTCCAAAGGTTGGGCAATGCTACCAACACTTACGAATTTATCCCTTTAAATCTATGATACCATACTGTAATGTCCCCAACCATCAACCCACTTGTCGGGCAATGCTACTATGCGGAAAATTCTCATACTTGTATATAAAACATGCATATTAAACTTAATTAACAGAATTAAGGAAACAACTTAGAGAAAACACATAATTACTGCTAGTATACATAATCCATGGCATTAACAATAATTCATGATTACGACGGAACGCGTGATGATCATACAAGCATCACAGACATGAATAAAATAATATTAAGCACAATTGGTACTTATCTTTTGAAATGAAGGTAACACCACCAACTGCGTGCAGACATTCCACGAACCTCCTAGCCTAAGACCACACTACTCATCACTCTCAGTAGTAGGTCACTTCCAAGCTGGGACTAAGCTCCACCGGGCAAAGAAGTCCTAGGCTAGGAAAGGTCAATAGGAATACACATAGTTACCAAGGAAGAATTCTCTCCCAGGAGTCACTTACACCCACTGCTCACAGACTCTTGTTCCCCACATGCCTGTTCCACCCCAAGAGTATAAACCTTCACTATCACGAAGACAGTCCTTCGGCTACTAAACCTCCCTTGCCTTGGGCTTTAGCAATAGATTGGACTGGAAGTCTCTGAGCTCTGTGGCAGCGACATGACCCTTCCAGGAGTTCTCACTTCCTCCACACACTTTCTCACCTGGAGAGAGTCGCTCACAGGCTTGGTAACCTGCCTCTTCAACAACAACCACCTCCCTCACATTGAGAGAGAGGTTTACACACAGGCTAGAAAATCACGAGGCTTAGGATGAACATGCATTGACTAGCAATCCATACGTATTCTATCATTGTGTGGCCACCACAATCATCTAGGAATACAGACACGACCACCCAAAACTGGTGACATACATATTCTACATCATAACAAGGCTCGACAATTATGGGACGCTTCGATTTTCTCAACCAGTAACACAGCATGGATTCTTGGTTCTAGTTTCAGGATTGCATAAGGGTGCATAGAGATCTCACACACAGGATTGAACTATCCACGCGAGGTATATGAGAACAAACACTAGACATAGGCCAATCATGGACACCCACGAGTTTAGACGAAGGATGGAGAATGGAAGGTCGAACCGTGGACCCAGGCGATGGATGTAGCAATCCAGAACGAACCCCCAACACGGCTTATTTCTTGGGTTAAATTGCATGTGCCTGCGTCGACACATGTCACCCATGAAGCATGCTCCTCCTCCTTGGGAGTCACCTGTCCTTCTAGGACTTAGGATATAACATAAATTTCACATGGTTTTGGAATAATAATAAAATATTATTCTTAAGGACTTAAGCCCTGAAGCTTAGCCTCTATTCCTACCTCTGAACCCCCTCTCCCTTACCCATTCTATGGAAGCTTAGTCCCCCATCACTCATTCATCTTGGTCGGTCCACATGCAGAGATGTTTATATTTTATTAATAATGTGCATAATTACATGTACAAAATCAGGCTCCTAGCCTTTAACCTTTAGGCTCTCTAGCATAATAAACACATAAGCCTATTAGCTTATCAATAATCGGCTCACCAACCTAAAAAGCATGATTTACAATTCATAAGAATGATTACAACAAGTCTCGTCCTTGGGGATATTACAATCCCCTCCCCTTATTTTTACACTGTCCTTAGTGAAACTTTCACACAGTATCAACAAGATTTCCAAAATATTAAAAAAGATGCGGGTATTCTTCCCGCATAGCATCCTCATGCTCCCATGTCGCGTCCTCATAACCATACCAGTTCCACTGGACCTTTACAAGACCTATAGCTCGATTCCAGAGATGTTTGATTTTCCTGTCCAATATGCGCACAGGATGCACTTGTAGGACACCTTCTTGCTCCACCTCAATCACATTCCAATCGATAACATGAGAAGCATCAGGTATATATTTCTTAAGCAATGAAACATGAAACACATTATGTACAGTCATGGATGTAGGTAATGCAAGCATATATGCAACTGACCCAATCCTTTCTAGGATTTCAAATGGCTCACAAAATATGGCTTCCAAATTGGTGTAGTTTCCCAACTTCAGGGAACTTCTATTAGCTTTTACTTTCAGTAAAATATGATCACCCACTTTGAATTCTCTGTGGGTTCTATTTTTATTAGCATAACTTTTTTGCCTATCTTGGGCAACTTTCAAATTCTTCTTAATTTTTAGCATTTATTCCTCCATTTCCTTGAGCAACTCTGGACCAACTACTGCCCTATCAGCTGGATTATCCCAACTTACTAGAGTATTTCACTTTCTACCATAAATCACTTCAAATGGGCTCATCTTCAATGATGCTTGATACCCATTGTTGTAGGGGAATTCTACCAAGTGTAGGTAGTCTTCCCATTTCGATGGTTTGTTCATCACATACATTCTCAGTATTTCTTCTATCACTCGATTCACCTTCTTTGTCTTCCCATCCGACTTAGGATGATAGGCTGTACTAAAATTAATATTTGTTCTGAATCCCTTAAATAACCCCTTCCATAAATTTGAGGTAAATTTTGGGTCTCTGTCAGACACAATTGTCTTAGGAATTCTGTGCAATCGTGCCACTTCCTTCATAAAAATATCAGCAACATCTGCTGTTAACGGATAAATTGTTAAATGTGGACATAAACTAATCTCCCTAGATCCACCTAGATCTAGAACAAAACACGACATGACATGGCTCTTTCCTAGGCTTTAATCATCGAATTTACTACCAAATAAAAGATGAGAGACATACCTTTAAGTGTCACTTCCTTATGTCTTTGTTGTTCCTATTTTTCTCCAATGCTCTTGTAATACTAATCCTGTAGTGAGACACAAACCAACCAATGTGAAACCAGAGAGAGTATATTCAATGACAACCTATGCATATGATCAATGAATTATGCAATAAAATAAATATAATTCTATGGGAAAGAAAAATGCCACTGTATTATATTAATAATAGGAAGAGAGATTACAACCGGATGCCTTGATGTTGTAAGGTTCCTTTGAGCGATTCCTTGCTTCCCACACACTTTTGATCCAATAATTTTGAGACTATAGATCTGATATCTATCTTGACAAAAACAAAGCTCAAAGCCACTCTAACCAAGCTAACAATTCCAAGCCAAATTCAACTAAGCTCAAGCTAACTTTCTCTGTGAGAGCTCCTCTCCTTTTACAAGTTGAAGAGGATAAGGTGAGGAGGTTAGGATGATCCCACTAAATCATGAAAGCGAGTAAGATCCAAACCATTTGGATGCCACCTCACCATAGAATCTTCTCCTTCTAGAAGCATCGAGAAAATGCTCATTTTTCCCACATACGAAGGCTGTTGCACCCTAGTTGTAATGCATCCTGCAAAAACTCCACAAATTAGATATAATGCGAACTGCGGAAATCAAGCATTTATGCACCCTATGTATAGATAAACCTACAGAAATCCTCTTTAATAGGGTTTTTACAAAGGAAAATCTAATTTCTTCTCTCAGGCAAAGTTCTTCTCCCTTCTTTCTTCAGGAATTTAGGCCACTAACCCCTCTGAAGGAAACAAATAGGTTTACATCATTAACGGTCATAGTGGTGACGAAAATAATGTGTAACATAGAGCCCCCCAAAGTATGAAGTTAGAACAGAGTGATAGCTGATATACTTTGTCGAGTGTGTATAGGGAACAAGGAACAGTCGGTCGAAAACCTGCCAACAAACAAGTAAATACAGTACAATAATATATCATCACTGAGGTAGGCATTCCCATACTAAGAATACAAATGACTCAAGTCTGAACATAGCCACCAAAAATACACTGTGGATCTATGTGTTAAAGACTCAAATTTGAACATAGCCATGAGACATACAATGTGGATCTATGTAATAGTACAAACTGAATATACTCCAATGCAACTTGAATCTGTGAGAAAAGATTCAGGGTATTCATCTCCACCACTCTATAGTACGGATCTAACCATGCGAATACATGTGTTGAAGTTGAACATGGTAGAAACCACTTGATTACCGGTCATTAATGAATACTATTAACAAGTGCGAGAGAAATTACCATTAATGTCAATGACTCCCAAGGTACTCTTGTACAATCCAACAAATATGAATCAATGATCTGAGGTCGAACACTCGGTGGAATCTCCCAATAAGGGGTTGATAATGAAAACCCACTGTCAAAAGTAAGGAAACTTGCCATTGAGGCATGCAAGTTCCAAGGTATCAATTAGTTTCTAAGTCTAATTCTTAGATAATGAGTTGAAGCTGATAGGAAAAGACTCGTCACAGGAGGGTCTTAATATATCCCCCATCAATGACACGAAATGGGTAACAAGATTTGATGTAGATCAAAGTAACTAGTGATTCAGGACTGACTCAGGGATGGCTAACACAATAGAAGGCTTAAGTACTGAAGAGATGGCTGACGTAATAGAATGATTTCTGAGTTGAACTTCTCTTTAAACATATTGATGACATGACAAATGTCTTGGAAAGACTGACTCAACAACAAGGATCATAGACCAATTCGTGATCTTATAAAGGAGTATGATCAAGAGACGAATGGATTTTACAACCTAGACACAAAGCGAGTGAAAGGGCGTCATGTTCAAAAACAACTCTTCCATAGAATATAGGTTTATACACATTTCTTTCCTAATTTCCCCCCCACCATTTCAGACGAGTACCTCTTTATTTTTACACAAGATTGAGGAGGATAACATATGCTTGTAAATGTAAGATCATCCTTTGGACTAGTCCCTCAGAGTATGTTTAACGAACCCTAGGAAGGAGTGGTTCGGTCCCATATGGATCTTTCGATGCTTGTTTAACTAGTCCAAAGATAGAAAACTCGGGGGTTTTCATGTTTATAGAGTCTGAAAAACATTTAAAGAGAACTTTCTCAGTTTCTTTTTCATAAAGTAGTCTGATGAGACCGAAAAAGAGATAAACTATCGCTTAATAGGCGTGCTTTATAATACTTTAATGAGCATGAAAAAAACAAGGTCGCTCGACAATCTTTTCATGTTTAGAGAGTCTGAAAAGAGATTAAAGGTGACTCCAGGTGGTTACTTTTTCGTGTAACCTTTACGAGTCCAAAAAATTGATAAAAGTTTACTCAGTTACATTCTCATTGATTTACGAGCATGAGAAATAACAAATACTAAGCTCAGTAACACATTCTCATGTATTTATGAGCATGAGAAATAACAAATACTAAGCTCGGGATTGTTTTCATTTTTACGCAAGCTTTAAAACAAAACAAAACTATGCTTGGGATAGATTTTATTTTTACACAAGCTTAAAAATAGTTGAAACTATGCTTGGACTTGGTTTCATTTTTACACAAGCTTGAACCAGAGGAAACTATTCTTGAGGTAGGTGGTTTCATTTTTACACAATCTTGAACCACATAAAACTATGCTTGCGACTTCCCAATGCATGGTTCATGAATTCACATGGTTGGTACTCAGCCCCCAGCTTAAGAAGCTAGTGGTTTAACTTCAGCATGAAGTCCAGAGGCTGAGGAAAATTCTTTCCAAGCTTTGTTTCATCCAACTTCAACAGAGAATGAAATGAAGCTTCAAATATTATACGTAGGACTTGACCCAAACGAAGAGAGGGAACAAATCTATTTCATTTTTTAACGAGATTGCCACAGAGAAGAAAAACTATGCTCGAGAATCCAGGTTCAATCCCTAGACCACCATTTCATTTTTTAATGAGTTTGACACAGAAACAAGAACTATTCTCGTAATCTCTATTTCATTTTTTAATGAGGTTTCTATAGAGACACAAAAAATATCCTCGACTGGCCTCATTTTTTAATGAGCTTGAAATTAGAAAACCATGCTAAACTCCCCTCTAGATCATAGCTTCCAAGAGGACAGTGCTTCGGAAGGAAACCATGTCAAGGGACAAAACTCGGTCATGGCCTCCAAGAGATATTCACTTGATGGAAGAAACACACTCTGGAAGGAACACATGTCTAGGGCCACGACAGGGGTAAATAGGTCAAGCTCCAATAGTCTTATCGAAGAGATCACCATGTCAACCACTGTATCCAAGTCATTTCCATTGATAGCGGAAGGCATGGGAGAAAACACCACATAATTGACCTATGGCAGGAGCGATACCATATGCATATACAAACCATTTAGGGAGGTAATCCAATCAAGACCGATGAATTAAAGTTGATCAATAGTCACCATTATTCCATTGTGAGGGAAAGATATCATGCGAAAAAGAGTGGACACAATAGCTTTCATGGCATAGACATAATCCCACCCAAGGAGTAAAGAAAAATCCAAGGGTTCTTGGACTACCATGACATCAATAAAGACAGTTTTCCCTCCCAAAGTTATAAGAAACTGAGGAAGGGTCCCGAAAGGTTGACTGGTTCTTCTGTTAAAAGTTAACAGATTCTGCGTAACCGACGCAAGCTGAGGACAATCCAAAGCTTGCCAAGAAAAAGAGGACAAAATAATAATAGACCCACCTTCATCTATCAGTGTCTGAGGAACGTCCTGACCACAAACCTGCACTATAATCTGGAAAGGAATGTGAGAGGGAAGACGAGGGCCAATTAGCACACCCCAATTGAAAGGGATGGACTCATTACTTGGAGGGGGTTCCACAGGAGAAGGAGGATTCCCCCCCAACACTGTAGAGTCTGTATCAATCAGAAAAATGTGAGCAGTATTGGGTTTACTCTCGAGCGAGAGAGTAGGATTGATTGATGAAGAGATCAGATAGACCACTTGGTTTGCATTCTCCAAGGGGAGAATGGGGTTGACGGGTGGAAATGGATCGACCACATGGGTTTCACTCTCCAAAGGGAGAGTGGGATCGACTGAGGATGGGATCGGATCAACCACTTTGTCAACTGGTTCAACTAAGGATGTGACAATATTGACGACATGATCAACCATATTGACCGACGAGGGGACCGGATTGCTCATTCCATCAACTACATGTGGGTTGAGAGAAAGCTTGTAATAAGAAGTTGGAAGTTGAGGTGGTGAAATAGTCATGTATTCTAGTAATTTCGAGGCTTCTTCCATATGAGGGCAAAAGGTGAGTTAGATGATGCCCTTTGGATAACATACATGGGAACTTGGCTCTACTTTTCTTTTTCCCAATGGTATCTTGACTAGTTGACGGGAGGTCATCAACATGTTATTCAGAGGCTGATGACATAGGTTGGCGAGGGTGTGTAGACCATGCTTCTATAACTTTGGATAGACCATGGAAATCCTTAAGAAGATGGCTACCCTTGCAAATCCTACAAGGGTACTTGGGTTTATGGGTTTTTCGGGTGATGTTGACATCATCAACACTCCCAGCATGATTAACAGTAACTGGTTGTTTTCCAATATGTTTGGCAGTGGTTGGAAGTTTGGATCCTTGTTTATTTTTCTTCTTCTTATTCTTCCTTTTTGTCTTCTTATTATTCATCGAGTTACTAGCTTGAGAGTTTTCACTCGGCGAAGAAGATGAAATGGAAGATGACCTTGCAAGTGAAGAAGGCGAAGAAGATATTATTGGTGAAGACAGTGAAGGATGAACATGAGGTTGATGTTCTTGGGGGGAAGTGATTATGACCGAAGAACTTACTGCATTTGGGATTACCTGAGTGGAAAAAAACCACACTAACAATCCAATAGTGAGACCTGGAAGTCTCAAAGTAGTGATGTGAGGAGGACCAATGTTTTCGTAAGAAGGAAAAACAAAAGGTTCCCGTGGAGCAGGGGTTCCTTCATTGGTTGTTTCGGGAACTGACACCATTAAAACAAAGATCCAACCTAGAGGCCGTTAGGGAAAACAAGCAACACATGCTAAAAATCTTGGAAGCAAGAAAACAAACAAAAATTTCTCACAATGAGCACACTAGTTGGTGATGAAATCCAACGTCATGGGAACAAAGTAAGAAGGGGTTGAGATAGAGTGGGTGGAAAAGTTATATTGACGACCTACGTAACGGACTTACACCCTGGTGCAAGCTCCCACACATAAACATGGGTATACTCTCCAAGGAGCCCGATTGAGTTTGGCCAACGTCGATTCTAGGTACTGTGAAGACTTGCCCCTCAACAGTCACCTTGTGTAAAGACCCTAAAGAGATAGGCCACTAAGGTTACCAATCACTACAGTGATGCCTGGGGAAATAGTCGACAGTCCGATCCACGTGCAAGGGCAGGGTATCTAGCCCGAAATCAACTTGAAAGGCTTCCACTCATCATTGTGGGTATACCTGTCAAGAGACCCCCATAATACGCGCAATCTCTACACCAATACCAACAAAGCAGGGTGAGTAACTCTGCCAGTATCAATGTGACCTTGTGATTGACCCTTGTGTTAGAAGGGCTTCCCAGGAAAAAATGTAATAAGTGGATTTCACCGCTCCCTAAGTCAAGATTCTATGTTTGTTTGCAGCTTTAAAAAGTTATCTTTCACACCTATTCCAAATCCCTACAACTGATCTAATGTAGGTTTGCTACTAGAAAATATAAAAATGTCTAATCAATTTTTATAAGCGCTTTATTTTATGACTGTTGTTTCTCAAGAGGAAAATGGTGTGAATAATATGGTGTTTTGACCGACTCGAAAGTTATGCAAAGAGATGAAGATGCAATCTTTTCATTTCGATGAAATCTATGCTACGAGAAGTAGAAGACATTTATCACTCCCAAATTTTTAAGAATTTAAGACCAAAAATCATGTAATTTCACTACTTCAAATGCAAATATGCCCCCAATCTAATGCAGAGAAAGAAATAAGATTTTCGTTTCAAAGATAGCTAAAAGAAATAGGAAATCACTTCAAAACAAAAACAACCCAAACAAAGTTTCTCTTTTATTGCGAGTTATTTAGAAAAAAGAAGTGTTCTTTTCACTAAACAATTCTAAAGAAAAACAAGGATATGTAACTGAAAGACACTCAAAGGAAGAGATCAAATCTTTTGAAAGAAAACAAAGAAAAGATGGCTAAAAGCATCTCAAAATCTATCAAGTAGACTATAAACAAATCATAATCAAACCCAAAAACTCACCCCAAAACCAAATCCAAGGTCTGGGTAGGGAAAACCACCAAATACAAATTCTTTCACAATTTTCGTAGGTTGGAAGACTAGCATAGTGTGAAAATCACTGATTTTCATGGGCCAGATATGGGTAGGGTGTGACATTTCTGCACTAGTATAAACTGGCAGGGTGCAGAAATCTTAAGTCACTGCATTGTCCCTCAAAGCAGGGTGCGGAAATCCTCCAAAATGGAAAAATTAAAAATTCAGAAGGTTTTCTAGTGAATTTTAATAGTCAAAGAGTCAAGCTGGATCCTCCAATGACTCAAAAAACAGAAACCAAGCAATCAAAGCAAAAAAACAAGGAAAACTAGGAAAACATACGGTTCCCTAGTGGAGTCTCCAATTTTGTTAACGGATAAATTGGTAAATGCAGACATAAAATAATCTCCCTAGATCCATCTTGATCTAGAAAAAAACACGACAGGACATGGCGCTTTCCCTAGGCTCTAATCATTGAATTTACGACCAAATAAAAGATGAGAGACATAAATTTAAGTGTCTGTTACTTATGTCTTTGTTGTTCCTATTTCGCTCCCGTTTTCTTGTGATACTGATCCCGCAGTGAGACACAAACCAACCAAAGTGAAAGCAGAGAGAGTATATTCAATGAAAACCTATGCATATGATCAAGGAATTATGCAATAAAATAAAGATAATTCTATGGGAAAGAAACATGCCACTATATTATATTAATAATAGGAAGAGAGGTTACAACCGGATGCCTTGATGTCGTAAGGTTCCTTCAAACGATTCCTTGCCTTATGAGTTGTCTTTAACATAATGAAATGGGCATCTTTTGTAAGCTTGTTCACCACCACCATAATGGAATCATGTTTCTTGCCTGTTCTGGGCAATCCTGTGATTAAATCCATTGTCACCACTTCCCACTTCCACTCAAGAATAGGTAAAGGTTGCAGCAACCCTACTACGTGCCTATGCTCAACTTTAACCTTATGGAACTCCATACATATGGCGATGTATTCTACAATATATTTCTTCATACTTGGCCAAAAGTAATGGCTCTTGAATACTGCCATAGTCTTCTGATATCCAGGGTTCCCAGCATAAGGCATGTCATTCATTTCTCTCAGAATCACAAGTTTCAGACACTGGACATTAGGCACATAAACTCTGTTCTTGTACAGAAGTATTCAATCGGTTCCCAATTTATAATTTTCCACTTTCTATGGAATCTCACCTTGTTGTAGCTTTGCTACCAGCTCCCTGTACTACAAATCTATATTTGCAACCTCCAAAATTTTGCCCTTTATATCAGTTTTGTACATTCTAATGGTTGTAGCATGTAAGTTGAGCACCTTCCTGCTAAGTGAATCAACCACCTTGTTTTCCTTCCCTTTGATATGATTGATATCAAAGTAATATTCACACAACTCCAACCACCTACTCTGCCTAGCATTTAGGGTGGGCTAGTCAAACAAGTATTTCAGACCGTTGTGGTCTTTTCTCAATTCAAATCTCCTCCCCATGAGGTAATTTCTCCATTTGCTCAGATTGTGAACGATGGCTGCTAACTCCAAATCATGAGTTGCGTAGTTCCTTTCATGCTTTTTCAAATTTCTGGACTCATAACAGATTACGAATCCATTTTGGATCAGGACTCTTCCCATCCCTTCTTTACACGCATCTATGCACACCACAAAATCCATATTTGGGTATGCAATCCTTAGGATTGGAGCGCTGGTTAACTGTTGCTTGAATCACTGGAATATTTACTCACACTCTTCAGTCCACTGAAACTTATTTTCCTTCCTTTGCAAGGAAGTGATAGGGTACACTATATTTGAGAAGCCTGCGATAAACCTTCTATAATAACCCGCTAGACCCATAAAGGATCTGATTTTCATCACGTTATTTGGCACTTACCATTCTTTGATGGCCTAAACCTTCTCAAGATCCACAACGATCCCTTCTTCTGAAATTATATGCCTCAAGTAATGGATCTGTTCCTGATAAAATGAACATTTTCTCAACTTGGCATACAACTGGTGCTCTCTCAGCACTTGCAACACCATCCTCAGGTGTTGTTCATGCTCTTCCTCTGACTTGGAATACACCAGAATGTCATCCAGGAAGAATATGAAAAACTTGTCTAGATAGTCCATGAATGCACCATTCATCAAGCACATAAAAACAACAGGTGCATTCGACAGTCCAAACGACACCACTATGAATTCATAGTGGCCATACCTTGTTCTGAAGGTGGTCTTGCCAATATATTCATCCTTAATTCTTACATGGTGATATCTCGATCGGAGATCTATCTTTGAAAATACCTTCGCATCCTTCAATTGATCGAAGAGGTCATCAATCCTCGACATAGGGTACTTGTTCTTAACAACTACTTTGTTTAACTGTTTGAAATCAATACACAACCTCAATGTTCCATCCTTCTTCTTCACGAATAGAACTGGGGCACCCCAAGGTGACACACTTGGGTGAATGTCCCCCTTCTTTAGAATCTCTTCAAGTTGCAATTGCAACTCTTTCAGCTCTAGAGTACTCATTATATACGGAGCTTTCGACACTAGAGCTGCTCCAGGCATCAAATTTACAGAGAAATTGATATCTCTCTTCGAAGGTAGTCTGAGTACCTCCTAAAATAAATCTTCAAACTCTATTAGTACTGTATGGTCTCCAATATTGAGATCTCATCTTTGGATGCTTCCTCCACATGGGCCACAAACAACTGACAACCTTTCCTGTAGCATTTCTTCAATTGTAAAACTGAAATTTCTCTGACAACAACAACTCTGGGAATTCCTTGGACTATTTTTTCTATTCCCCTCCTCATCCAAGCAAGTAAATTCCTTGTTATGACAGTCCAGAAGGGCATGTTGCTGTTCCAACCAGTCCATCCCAATTAAACAGTCATAAGATACTAAAGGAATAATATTCAATTCAGCCTTCGTGCTCAATCCATTCATGTCCACTGGACATGACTTAACCAATTCTGTAACTCTTCTACTGGTTCCTGTATCCATCTGCACTAACCAAGACTTTTTATGTTTGTTTCTCTAGAGTTGCAGAATTTCCACCACTCTAGGATCTATATAACTATGGCTAGCCCCTGAATCAATTAAAACAGTAAAGGCATGGTTGTTAATCATACCTTCCACTTCAATCATGTGTGACTGATATTCAACTTGCCTGTTGTCTAGGGCTGCGTAGATCCTTGGAATTATACTACCCATGTCCTCCACTATTTTATCTTGCTGAACATTGTGGACGACTCTCGCTTTATCATTTATGTGGGGGAAATCTTTGTACCTATGGTTTCCTTTACAACCCCAACTCTCCATAGGTGTTTTCCTTGGCAATTGTCCACCCACTTCAACCTTTCTAGGCTCTCTAAAAGATGGCTATCCTAGAGGGTTGTTTTTGAAAAAGGGAGGTTTGTTTCCCTTCTGCCTCTATTCCTTCTTGAACTTATTCTTGTCTTCCCAAGCCTAGTGGAAGGTAGGATTTTCTCTCTATTGTTCATATAAACATTTCTCTCTTATTATCGTTTCTTCCATAGAATTAGGGTCATCATAATGAATCTTGTCACCACCGGAAGGTGGCAATCCACTAAGATAGCTCTGAATCTTGACAACCTCATCTTTGATGAATGGAACATACTTCAATAATTCCAAAAACCTTCGTTCATATTCATCAATGGTCATGCTAGCTAGTTTGAGTTCAAAGAACTCTTTCATCTTTCTGTCATAATATCTTTTAGTCAGGTATTTCCTCTCGAAATACCTCTTGAATTCTTTCCAAGTGATATATTTCTCTCTAAAGTGTTGCACCTGCACAAGCTAATCCCACAACATCGATGCTTTCCGTTTCAATTGATACATCACAATTCTTCCTTCTGCATGAATAATTCTACAGTTGGAAGTACTTCCTCATGCCTAGCAACCATGTCTCAACATCTTCTTTCTTCTGGTGTTCTCCATCAAATGTGGGAGGCTTAATATAATTCATTTCTCATTTCAATTCATCCACCCCAGACCTCCTATGCTTCCTGGTAGGTTATGGGCTTGAACTACTGTGTGCTTCCTTACCAGAATGCTTTGGGGAGAAACAACGATATTTGCTAACACTCCTCGATCTTCTTTTTCTCTCAGGGGTCCTGTGACTCCCTGTTTTGCTTGTGTCACACTCCTTTTTCAATTTCCTTTCTATTCTTCCTAGACTCTTCAACATCTTTAAGTTGAATTCACCCTGCTAATCCCTGACTCTCATGAGATTTTGGCTATCATCTCGATGAGCCTGGGCATCTTTCTGCAATCTTTCAATGATTTTCATCATATTCCCTTCCTTATCCATTTCTTTTCCATGCCCATTAGAGTTCAATCCTTTGACTCCCAAGTTGACATCTCTTCCTTATATTTTGTTCTCTGAATTGGAGGCAATCCACACCTCTTCCATTCTTTTCTCTCAACAACAACCCTATTCAGTTCTAGAACTTGCTAAACTTCTGCAAACACACGTGCAGACAATGGGGATTTGTCAGGTCGTCATTCCTTAACAAATTCCACACAACTCATAAACCAAATGATTCAAGAAAACATTCAGTTTCCCATGAATCTTCTGAGCTCTTCTTGGATCTGTAAATTCCAGGTGATATCCCCCTTCTTTCCTGGTCCCTAGCCCATGTGATCATGGGCCATGACCAATGTTACACCCCTAGGTGCTACTCGTGCTTTTGGCCTTTGAGGATTTCAAAGCACACACAACTATCCTTAGGAGTTCCAATTACCAAACTCACGAAGTAGGGTGGATCAACAGTCCACCTTTACATGACATCCAATGGTTAATATCCATTGCGGTCTTTCCATCCTTGAATTTTTCAGGACTTCAAGGTTTTGGTTCTTCGAACCTTGGGAGTTCCCACACTTGTTTCCTTCCAATCTTCCGACATCCGAAATTTTGAATTACTTTATCCCCTTCGGGCCCATGTAATACAGTTGTTTCCAACAACCATGGTGGCATGTGGCACTCTTAGAAGGGTCCACATCACCTTCGGCGATGTCATCAGGTCCTACCACATTCACTTTTATTTTTGGGAGTTTGGGTTTCGGGAGTTTGTGCATCAACACATCTCGCTTTTCTCGATAGGAGAAATCACAATCTGCTCCTTCACTTGATCCTATGGTCAAGCTCTTTCCTTGTGATCTACGATGTAGATGTTTTCGGGACTTCGGAGTTTCAGGCATTAGGAGTTTGTGCCTCCGCACATCTCACTTTTCTCGATAGTTGAATCCCCGAAAGGTTTCCAGGATAACTCTCCTACACCTTCTGCATATATGACGGTCATGAGGGATATCCTTTCCTCCTGATCAGATCCAATGGCTCCAACACTTCATCCATTGAGATCTCTCTCTCTCTCTCTGTGGCCAAATACCACACCGATTAAGTTTTTATAATACCGTTACACTTCTTGAGATTTGTAACATGACCAAGCATCTCCTTGCCACTTAGGAACATCCTAGGGTCCAAAAATTGGTTGTTCCAAACACAAATTCACTCGATACCTTGGGTCCAAAGACCACTTATCCAGCCCATCCAGGCTCAGCGTGGAAACTATGGCTCTGATACCATACTGTAACATCCCCAACCCTCCAAAGGTTGGGAAATGCTACCAACACTTATGACTTTATCCCTTTAAATATCTGATACCATACCATAACATCCTCGACCATCAACCCACTTGCCGGGCAATGCTACTACACAGAACATTCTCATACTCGTATATAAAACATGCATATTAAACTTAATAAACAGATTTAAGTAAACAACTCAGATAAAACACATAATTACTGCTAGCATACATAATCCATGGCATTAACAATAATTCATGATTACATCATAATACATGATGATCATACAAACATCACAAACATGCATAACATAATATTAAGCACAATTGGTACTTATCTTTTGAAATGAAGGTAACACCACCAACTATGTGCAGACCTTCGACGAACCTCCCAGACTTAGACCGCACTATTCATCACTCTCAGCATTAGGTCACCCCTGAGTTGGGACTAAGCTCCATCGAGAAAGGAAGTCCTAGGCTAGGCAAGGTCAATAGGAATACACAGTTACAGTGGAAGGATTCTCTCCCAGGAGTCACTTATTCCCACTGCACACAAAATCTCATTCCCCACATGCCTATCCCACCCCAGGAGTATACACCTTCACTATCACCAAGACAGTCCTTAGTCTGCTAAACCTCCCTTGCCTTAGGCTTCAACAACATACTGGACCAGAAGTCTCCGAGCTCTGTGGCATATAAAAGACCCTTCAAGAAGTTCTCACTTGCTCCACGCACTTTCTCACCTGGAGAGAGTCTCTCACATGCTTGGTAACCTGCCTCTTCAACAACAACCACCTCCCTCACCTGGAGAGAGAGGTTTACACATAGTCTAGACAACCACGAGGCTCAGCACAAATGTGCATTGACCAACAATCCATATGTAATCCAACACTACGCAACCACCACAGTCATCTGGGAATACAAACACGACCACCCAAAACTAGTGACAGAAAGACGCTATAGCATAACAAGGCTCGACAATTACAGGATGCTTTGGTTTTCTCAACCAACAACACAGGACAACTTCTTGGTTTTGGTTTTGGGACTGCGTAAGGGTGCACAGAGATCTCATGCATAGGCTTGAACTGTCCAGGTAAAGGATCTGAGAACAAACACTAGACAGAGGTTGATAATGGACACCCACGAGTTTAGACAAAGGATGGATAATGGATGGTTGAACCCCAGACCCAGGAGATGGATGCAACAATCCAGAACGAACACCAAACACAACTTATTTCTTTTATTAAATTGCATGTGTCTGGGCTGACACATGTCGCCCATGAAGCACACTCCTCCTCCTTGGGAGTCACCTGTCCTTCTAGGACTTAGGATATAACACAAATTTCACATGGTTTTGGAATAATAATAAAATATCATTCCTAAGGACTTAAGCCCTGGAGCTTAGCCCCTCTTCCTACCTCTCATCCCCCTCTCCCTTACCCATTCATCATGGTCGGTCCACACACATAGATGTTTATCTTTTATTAATAAAGTGCATAATTACATGTATAAAATCAGGCGCCTGGCCTTTAACCCTTAGGCTCTTCAGCCTAATAAACACATAAGCCTATCAACTTATCAATACTCGACTCACCAGCCTACAAAACATGATTTACAATTCATAAGCATGATTACAACATGGCTTGTCCTTGGGGATATTACAGATAGTCCCTCCTAGAGAAGAACAACAAAATAACAAAAGTCATAGACAGGAACCTCAGAAGAGAACATGGATAAGGAAGCAGAATCAATATAGCAATGAAGAATGCACTCTCTCTCTACAATATAATCATAAGAAATGTGGTTGGTATGTTGATAGTGGTTGCTCAAAGCACATGACAAGTGATGAAGATAGGTTTCTAACATTGAGAAAGGAAAGAGATGGATCAATCTCCTTTGTAAACAACGACTCATCTAGAGTCATTGGAAAGGGAACAATCAGAATTGATAACAAGGATACCAAGGAAGAAAATGTTCTACTAGTGGAAGATATGAAACATAATCTTCTAAGTGTAAGTCAAATGTGTGACTAAAGTCACAATATTATGTTCAATTCATAGAAATGCGGGATAAGAAAAGTAGGTTCATGCAAATTGGTTGCAACAGTTGTAAGAACTTCAAGAAACATATATGTATTAAGTGAAATTGGAAATGAAAAGTGTTGTCTAGGGAAGGAAAATGAAGTTTGGCTATGTCATAAAAGAATGGGTCACATAAACTTCGATAAGCTCATCAAAGTAAAAAAAAATGAAGAAGTCATAGAAATTCCCGAGATCACGAAGCCAACTAACACTTTATGCAAGCATAGTCAATGAATAAAGAAAACAAAGACCAAGTTCAAATCAAAGGAATACTCAATGACAAGACCACTGGAAATTGTGCATACTGATCTAGTTGGACCAACTAGAATAAAGGGTTTAAAAGGTGAGAAATACTTTATGTTATTGGTTGTTGATTATACAAGTACGAGTGCAGTTTTTTTTCTCAGGAATAAGTCAGAATCATTTAAAAAATTCAAGGTATACAAGGAAATATTTGAAAATGAAATAGATTAAAAAATCAAATGCTTGAGATCTGATAATGAAGGAGAGTTTACTTTAAAGGAATTTATGGATTTTTGTAGCAAGAATGGTATAAAAAGACAATTATTTTGTTGCTAGAACACCTCAATAGAATGGGTTCGTCGAAAGAAAGAACATGTCAGTACAGGAAATGGCTCGAACAATGTTAATGGATTCCAAGTTGACAGATGTTTTTTGGACACATGGAGTGCATACAATAGTTCACATTCAAAACAGAGTAATGCTCAATGACAATAGGGACAAAAATCCTTATTAGCTATGGAAAGGAAGACCAAAAAATTTGAAGCACTTCAGATTCTTTGGAAGAAAATGCTACATCAAAATAGAGATGGAAGAATTGGAAAGTTTGATTCTCATGTAGACAAAGGCGTACTTGTTGGTTACTCAAGTACAAGTAAAGCATACAAATTTTACAATCCAAAGCTCAACAAAGTTGTGGAAGTCATCAATGTAATGATTGTTGAGATAGGTAGATGAAAATTAAAGGAAGAAGAAAAAGAGTTAGTGCAATAGTTTTATGAAGAATAAGCAACAGAAGGGAAAAAAGAAGAATATCAAATAGAAGTAGAAGAGCAAGAACAACAAGTACCTCCAAAGACAACTAGCAAACAAATATAGAATAATCATCTATTGGATCAGATTATCGGGAAGACAGATGAAGGAGTTGAGGCTAGGAGAAGAATTCGTTCACCAAAACAACTGCACCTAGCACTCTTATCTTTGATTGAACCAAACAGTTTTGAAGAAGCCAACAAGGATGAATTTTGGATAAAGGCCATGGATGTGGAATTGGATCAAATAGATAAGAATGACACTTGGGAATTGGTTCCAAGAGAAAGGTACAAGAATATGACTGGCACAAAATGGGTCTTCAGAAATAAATTGAATGAAGATGGACAAGTTACCAGGAACAAAGGTAGATTGGTATGTAAAGGATACACACAGATTGAAGGTATTGACTTTGAAGATACATTTTCCCCAGTTTATAGAATGGAAGAAATCAGATTGATACTAGCTTATGCATGTTTAAAGAATATTAAAGTGTATCATATGGACATGAAATCATATTTTATGAATGGAGAACTAGAAGAAGAAATCTACATTGAGCAGCCAAAAGGATTTCAGTTATCAAAAAATGAATATTATGTTTGCAGATTAAAGAATGCCTTGTATGGTCTCAAACATGCCCCTAGAGAATGGTATTCCAGACTAGACATGTACTTATAGTAGCAAGGGTTCAGGAAAGGAAATGCATACAACAACCTCTACATCAAGGTAACTAAAGATATTCTTTTTATTAATTGAAGTTTATGTTGATGATATTATTTTTGAAAGTGACGATGATAGGTTGAGCCAGAAATTTGAAAAGGATATGAAAAATGGATTTGAAATGTCACTATTGGGAGAACTATCCTTCTTTCTAGGTCTTCAAATTTGTCAAAGGAACCAAGGAATTTTTATTTCTCAAACCAAGTATATCAAATAAATTCTGAAGAGGTTTGAAATGGAAGATTGCAAACCAGTCAATACTCTTATGCAAACCGGTTGAAAGTTAAGTAAATATAATGATTCAGAGTATACAGATCATTGGCAGTATAGGTCATTGATTGACAACTTACTTTATGTGACAACATCTAGACCATATGTAATGTAGGAAGTTGGAAAGGTGGAAAGATTTCAAGTAGCACCAAATGAATCACATGTTCTAGAAGTAAAGAGGATATTCAGATATCTCAAGGGTACAAAAGAGTTTGGATTATGGTATCCAAAAGGAAAGGATTTATCACTTTTTTCCTACATAGATGCAGGTTGGGCATGTTGCATTGATGACTGACGAAGTACCCTTGAAGCAATGTTCTACTTGGGTGAGTTTTTGATATCTTGGATAAGAAAGAAACAATCATCAGTATCATTATCTACAGTCAAAGCAGAGTATATTGCAGAAACAACATGTTGTACACAGGTTCTATGGATGAAAAAAAATCTGACAGATATACAGGTTGAGTATGATGAGACCATTCCAATCTATTGTGATAATACAAGCACCATCATTATCTTAAAGAACCCGGTGATGCACTCCAATATGAACCACAGTCCAATCAAGTATCACTTTCTACGGGAACATGTTGCAGAGAACAACATCATAGTTGAATATGTGGGAACAAAAGAAAAAATGGCAGATATATTTACAAAATTGCTTCCAAGGGAAGCCTTTGAGTATCTTTGCTAGAGACTCAGAGTAATTTCTAGGGGAGAAATTCAGTTAGGGGGAGAAGCCTTGGATGGGAAGTTAGCTTTTCCATTGATGTCAAAGGGGTACAGATTTATCAGATGCAAGATAGAGAGTTAGATGCTTGTAGAGAGAGAACATAGGCATGGTTCCAGGGGGAGCGATGGTCACAAGGGGATCATGAGTGATATGACTTTAGTATTGCATCAGAGTGTTGCCATCAATGCCAATGGGGGATATTGTTGATTAATTGGGTTGTTTGTCATTGATGTCAACCCTTGAAGAAATTTGGGTAGCCCCAACAATATGATTAAGGTACTTCAATTTGATTGATGTATAGTGGTATGAAGTTTAATAGACTTGTAGGTAAGACTATTCTAGATGGATAGTACATGTCATTCCATTTGTGGTGATATGAAGAACACCATATAATTCCTCATGGTTAGAGAGTTATGGCCTGGTGAAGTGGAGAACCCTCATGAGTTATCTAGAAGGTCAAAGAAGTCAAATTAATTCTATAAGATTCTAGAAGAAGTTGACTATTCAAGTGGGTTAAACTAGGAGTTAGTCATGGGTTAAGTTGTTGCAATAAGAAAATAATTAAAAATAATTTAGTTGCAACTAGAAGTGGAGAATTTAATATTTGTAGCATAGTGAGTTAGAAGTGGACAAGTGGTTAGAAGTGGGTTAGCCCTAAAAGAAGGAAAGTGGGTTAAGTTGGCTAGAAGGTAACCCCTTGAGGAAGCTACATGGAAGTATAAATAAGAGATAAAGATTCTCCCATTAAAACACATTGAATATCATTGAATATATATTTTGTGAAAGGTTATTTGGGATGGTATTATTGATAGAGAAAAGTGCAGCAAAAAAAGTGTGGCAGGAAAAGTGTGGTTGAAAAATCGTAGCAGGAAATGTGCAGAAAAAAAATCGCGGAAGAAAAAGTGAAGCAAAAAAATCGCGGCAGAAAAATCATGGAAGAAAAATCGTTGTAGAAAAAGTGCAGCATAGAAATCGTGGTAGCAAATTCACGACAGCAGAATCGCGAGAGAAAAACCGCAACAACAGAACACATCAATAAGAAAACATGTATGGTTTTCATATGTGTAGTGTTGAATTTATGAATCTGGTTGAGGGTTTTCCTTATAAATTTGTTGGATGCTCTCTTGGAAGTTTAGGGCTTGTTGTAGAGTTTATCTGAGGTAAATCTACTAAAGTTTAGTACTGGTTCATGTTTGAGGGATTTTGGTTGAGGTATGTTGTTGAATTTATTGGTACAAATAGAGGTTGTATAGAAGTGAGGTTCTAGCACATGGTTTGAGGTACATAATTGTGGTATAGTGTTTGAGGTATATGTGATCAGATTAGACTGGTTGATGAGTATAAAGTGACAAGTTTCTCAGTGACATATTTGACAGAACAGGTTGTGACAGTGACATATTCATTTTCTACATTTGGAACTTATATTTCAGGGAGGTTGGATGGGGCAAGGATAGGTGGTTGTATCCATCTTCCCATTGTAGCCGGAGAACATAGGGGGTTGTAGCCTCCTTTTGGTTGTAGCTAGAGAATTGGGAAGTTAGAGCTTCCCTGAGGTTGTTGCCTAGAAATAGAGGGTGAGAGCCTCCTTCCAGTTGCAGTTGGAAAACAAAGGAAGTTGGTGCTTCTAATGAATGTAATTCTTAAAGACAAATAAGAAAACGTATTCCATGGATTTCTCCTGCATTGGGTTTCCATGTAAAAAATACCGATGTACTGTGTATGTGTATGATTGTTCATTTGTTCATGGTTTACTTACTCTACACTTATTGGATGATAATGATATATTGATCATAAAGATAAATAACACTTTCATATTGTGGTTAAAAGGATTAAAATTCTTTATTATTGATTCACCCCCCTCTCAGTAATCCAACACAGGTTTGATTGGTTAAATTAATAAGTTTCCAATTTGCACATATCAAGTTTGATCATTACTACATTACTAGGTGTGAGAACAATCCTTGAAAGGTTCTATTATTGCTAGATACAATGAATACTTGTGTTCTTGTAAATGATTCTTGTACTTGTTTGAAAGATGAACTAACATCTCCATTAGGAGATACTTCTTTTTTTCTTCCAGGCAGGTCATGTTGCTAACAATATGATGGCTACAATGAGATTTAATTTTATTTTTGTTGACATAGATATGTTCTTATGAAAATGCTATTATATTTTTTGATCTTGTTTCTCTTGTCTCGGGTAGGTTATTTTATAAATTTCATGGAGGTTACCATGGAAGAATGATTGATCACAACACTAAAAGAGTGTTGTTCCTATTATTGTATTTTTATTTTGGCTCTTGAAAGGTCACAAGGAATAGCTCCGAGAAGGAGCTATTGTGACTATTGTTCTCGTTCTTGTTTTTATTATAAGAGTATTATTCTTGTCCACAATTTTCTCCTTTGTTTTCTAGGTTCCAGGTTCCAGGTAGGTCACAGGTGATAACTATGAGGGAAGTTATGGTGAAGGTTGCATGAGACAACATATTAGATGGTCTCTAGTTTGAGACATGGAGTAGGCTATTGAGATAAGAAGTTATATACACGACCATATACATCCATGTACCAACGAAGAAGAAAACAAAGAAGGGTACTTTTGCAAGATAAATAGTATCTCATATGGAGATTGATTGTAAGGAGCATAAGGCTCCAAAGGTGACTGATCAAATCCATATAGGTCAATTGATCACTCTTCATATCATTAGGAAGAGTTTGTAGAGCCAGAAGGGACTACCCATAATCATTACAGTAACCAGAAAGATACCAACATGGTCCCGTGATACGTTTTAGGATGAAAAGACATATAACATTGACGAGCCATATCATGAGGAGTAGATGGCTCCACTGGTGGTGTGGTAGGCGGCCCCACCAAGTACAAGCACATAATGATCTAGAGTTTAGAGGGAGTCAACCCTCATGATCCAGTAAGGAGGAGGAGCCTTCCCAAGACCATTCATAGGAGAATTCAGAAGAAATCATCACATATAGAGGGAGTAGATGGCTCTAGAAATTATAGAGACTCAGAGTGAGCATGATCTTAGCAAGAGTCATTGGTTTAAATAATTTCATTCAGAAAGTATTCCTCCTCATATTCATATGCAAGAGAGAAACATATTCCAAGAATTATATAAAGGTGCCATGAGTTGAGGAGGCTAGATTGAAGTTTCAGAGGCTCCGAGGAAATATGAGACCTCCTGGGAAAATTTTCTAGTTTCAGTGACAGAGGAGGAAGCCATTCAGAAGGACTAGAATATGGATATTTTACCTTGAGACTAGAAGGGAAGTCAATGGTGACTTCCAAATTAATCTACAAGATTAAAAATGCTTCGGATGACAGCATAGAGATGTACAAAGCCTTATTTGTCTCCATATGATTCTCCTAGCAAGAGGGAGAAGACTACGATGAGATACTTTCTCCAGGAGTTAGAAGAAGTATACATAGAGTAGTCATAATATACATAAGAATAAGTCTCATGTCCAAATATTGAAGAAGGATTTGTACAAGCCTAAGTAGGCACCGAGGGCATGATATTCTAGATCAGACAATTTCTTGATGATCTTGGACTTTACCAAGAATATGTGGTAGAATGTTGAACTTATCGTGAAGTAGTGTGGCTTCAGAAGATGATTACAAGATTGCTTTATCTCGAGTTGGAGGCGACCTATATATTTTGTGACAACCATATTTGCATGAAGTCGTCAGAGAAACCCATTTTCTATGATAGGTCGAAGCATATCGATATCAGATATTACTATATCAGGGATATGGGGTAGAAGGGAGTAACGAGGCTCCAGTTTTGTGACTACAGAGGATCAGGTTGCAGATGACTTTACCAAGATGTTGTCGAGGATGAAGTTTGAGTACTTTACACTACAAAGAAAAGATCATTTAGTGGAGGTTATAGAAAAGGTTTCTAGTGTTACAAAATTGGAATAAATAGTAAAAAAAACCTCCGCTACAACATCTGTTTTCGATAGTAGAGGTTTTTGCGGATACTATAAAAAAAGTTTATTAAAACTAAAAAAATTTGAGCGGTTGGAGGTGTTAGCAGATGTTTAAAAATCAATGTGTTTGTATAAGGCACAAGAACTGGTTTGACGCAACCTTCCCCACTCCTCGGAGAACAATCTCTCTCACTAGGACCTTCTCTAACTTTGGCCCAAAGAGTATCAATACTCTTCTATCTCCCGATCGGAAGATCTACACCCACAGTTTGCTTCACGCAATCCTCTTTTCTTTTACTCGGAGGATCGAAACTTCTCTACTCGCGAGTTCAACCGTTATGCGTTACCTCCTCGGATCCCCGAGACTTGAGATGTGTCAATCAACGCTGACTTTATTTCGTCGCTATCGGAACTTCGGTCCTATCGCCAGTTCGTGACTCGCGACCCCCGACACTTAAGGTTTCAACCTCCGATATGCGATGCGTCGAAGCACCGAACTCGCGACCTCGCTCCCTCGTGACTTCGCCACTCGCGAGGTCAATCAACCTTCCCGTCGGCTCCCAATGCCTGAGATACCGAACTGTCAGTATCCTGCGTCACCTGCCACGTCACCCTACTGTGGCCCACACTATCCACGCAATCATCAGGACTTCGCGTCTCGCTATATCGTGACTTCCGCTGCCAAATCTTCCACCCTTTTCTCCCGATGTCCCGATATGCCGATCTGTGAGTAGAACTCATGCTCCTTGTGATCCCGCTCGATGCTTCTGCTCCCCTGAGCTTTGAACCTTTCCGCGCTTGAGCTGTAACCTCCCTGCTACTTCGAGAGATCCAACGTTCCACGGTAACTCACAGATTCTTCATGAAGAATACTGACCATCCTCTTTCCCTTTTCAACAATATATGAACAATAAATATCTCTCCGCGAGACTCGTTCATCAACCTGCGTCTCCTTCTTACAACCTACTCACGCAACTTCTCTCCACTTCCCTTCAACAACCTTGAAGGCCTATCCCTCCTGAACTTTGACGACTTAAATTCCCTCAGGAAGAAATTCTTGCACACACTATTTGCGGCAAACCTCCAAATACGCTAAGTGTTGGAGTCTTCGATCCTGCACACTCCTGCAGCAGAAAGCCTTCAACTCTTTGCTCAGAATCGCAAATTTGAGTCTTTGTCTAGCCTGTGAATGCCTTGCATGGCTTCGGTGCCAAATCTGCACTTCTGAGAACTTAGAATAAAAGTTTCCTCTATCTGAACCCTGCAGTCACGCACTCCTTGCGGACAATTCAACTGCACTCCTTGCAGGAATTCTCTAATTCAAGATAGAGAAACAATTGAACCTAATTCCTTGTCCTCCCAGACTTCACTTCAACCGTGAAATCACATACACAACATATAAAAGAAAATGTATGACAAGAAGCAAACATTCATGAGCATAATATCAACAATACACAGAGAATAACACAACCATGGAATTGAATCAAAGCTTTCTTCTATTAATTCAATATCTGTACATGGAAGTTCTTCATACACTTCTCTTCTCTGCTCCCTCTTATTTCTCCTGAATGCTCTCTATATTACAAATGATACAATGAGGGTGTCTATATCCGTTTGCCCTCTCGGATTCTAAAGCTATCAAATCTACAATTAAATTCCTATCTAACAACATTAAATCTATTAAATGCCTCAGCTACCTAAGGACGAGAGCTATCCTCTCAAGGTCCATTCACAATATACAAAGTGCGCTTCATTAATTTCACATATTTATGTTTGGTGCAACAAGTCTAAAATATTTCCCAAAATTTGAGTAGGCACTCTCCAGCTGTCTTTTCCGCTCGATACACTGGCTCGCTTGATGTGTTGTCGATGCTCCTGCATCATACTCCTCGGCTTGAAAATTTTCAGGGGCTCCTGTCCATGAGCTCCCACACAGTCTGTCCATGCTTCTGTATGACTGCTTCATTTTCCTAGCTAGCATCTTCCACTGGGTGATTCTTCCATTTTACCAGGTACTCGAAGTACTGCTTCCACCTGGTTTTCTTTCCCACTCGCTTGTCCAGTATGCACTCCATATGCATTTTTTCTGCAGCTGGTAATTGTTTCTGCCACTGGACCACTGGTTCCTCAGTTCCAGTTTATGCTTCTCCAGCCCTGTATGGGTATAAATCCAAAACATTAAATATCGGAGATATCCCGATGCCATCCGACAACTCAATTTCATAAGCGTTCTCTCCGAATTTCTTTAGGACTCTGCATGGCCCAATTTTCTTCATTTTGAGCTTGTTATATGTTCTCCTTGGGAACCTCTCCTTCCTCAAGTGTGCCAGAACAAGATTGCCAACTTCAAACTGAAGTTGTCTCCGATGCTGATCTGTTCTGCGTTTGTATTCCTGGCCTGAATCTATCAATCGATGTTTCACCTTGCTGTGAAGTTCCTGCATCGCCTCAACGAATTCTTCTGCACTAGCGTTTCTAGTCACAGTTTGTTCTAACTCCTTGAGTTCAGAAAATCCCCTCGGTTGTGTCCCATACACAATTTGAAAAGAACTTTTTCCTGTACTCCGATTCACTGAATCATTATACACAAACTCTGCCTGTGGCAATATGTTGTCCCAGCTGCTGTGGTGCTCCATGACTAGGCTTCTCAGCAAGTCTCCAAGACTTCTTTTGACCACCTCGGTCTGTCCGTCTGTCTGCGGATGGTAAGCAGAACTAAACGCCAAGTTAGTTCCTAGATTCTTCCATAGCATCCTCCAAAAATGACCTATGAATTTGGTATCCCCATCCGAGACTATGCTTCTCGGCAATCCATGAAGTCTAACAATCTCTTTGAAAAATAAGTTTGCGATGTGGGTGGCATCGCTGGTCTTTTGACACGGAATAAAATGTGCCATCTTCGAAAACTTGTCTACCACCACAAAGATGGAATCAACCCCTCTCTGTGTCCTCAGTAAACCCAATACAAAATCCATGCTAATCGCTTCCCAGGGCCTTTCTGGTACAGGCAATGGCTGATAAAAACCTGCGTTCTGCTTTCGCCCCTTTGAATGCTGACAAATTCTGCATCTGTCAACAAATCTTTTAACATCTGCTCACATTCCTGACCAAAAATACGATTCGCTTAACTTCGCGAATGTTTTGTCATGGCCAAAATGCCTTGCTAATCCACCACTATGCTTTTCCTTCACCAAATTCTCCCTCATGGAACAAATTGGAATACATAGCTGATTGCCTCGAAACAGCAATCCATCCTGGATCATGTAATCTATCCAAGGACTCTGATCTCTGAGAACAAGATTCTCAGTTGCTTCATATGCTTCTCTGAAGTTTGCATCAACTGCATACATATCCCTGAGATTTTCAAAACCCAATGTTTTGAATCTGAACTCCTGCAACAACAAACATTTTTGGCTCAAAGCATCAGCCACTTTGTTAGCAGTCCCTGAAATGTGTTTGATCATAAATGTGAAATTTTGCATGTACTCTACCCATTTTGCATGCTTCTGATTCAACTTCTCCTGTTGGCTCACAAACTACAATGCATGATTATCGCTGTACAATACAAATTCTTTGGGTATCAAATAATGCCTCCACTTCTTCAATGCCTGTATGATAGCGTAAAACTCTTTATCATATGTGGAGTATTTCAGCTTTGCGTCATCCAGCTTCTCGCTGAAATATGCAACAGGCCTGTCATCCTGACTCAAGACCCCTCCTATGGCATACCCGCTCGCATCACATTTCACCTGAAATGTCTTCTTGAAATCAGGCAACACCAGAATTGGTTGCTCTGTGATCTTCTGCTTCAACAGATTGAAGCTTTTCTCAGCCCCTGCTGTCCAATGAAAAATGTTATGTCATTTTTTCACTGTGTCCATCATTGCGACGCTAATTCCACTGAAATTTCTAATGAACTTCCTGTAGAAACTAGCCAGTCCATGGAAACTCCTCACCTCGAAAACAATTCTCGGTGATGGCCAATTCTTGATCACTTCCACTTTTTCAGGATCCATTTTCAACTCATTCACTGATATGACAAAACCCAAATAAATGAGCTTTGTCTTCATAAACGAGGACTTCTTCATATTTATCAACAGCTTCTCCTACTGTAACTTCCTCATCACAATGGCTAAATGCTTCAAATGCTCAACCTTTGTCTTATTGTAAATCAATATATCATCTAGATATACGACTACAAACTTCCCGATGAATTCCCTCAGGACTTCATTCATCAATCGCATGAATGTGCTCAGCGCATTTGTCAAGCCAAATGACATGACCAGCCATTTGTACAAACCTTCGTTTGTCTTGAATGTTGTCTTCCATTCATCACCCTCTCTCATGCGAATCTGATGATATCTGCTCTTGAGATCAATCTTCGAAAAATAATTTGCCCCACTCAGGCAATCCATCAGATCATCCATTCTCGACAGTGGAAATCTGTACCTGATGGTAATTTTATTGATCGCTCTGCAGTCTGTACACATTCTCCAGCCTCCACCCTTCTTTGGACTTAGTACTGTTGGAACAACACATGGACTCAGGCTCTCCCTGACCAATCCTTTGTCCAGCAAATCTTGTACCTGCCTTTTGACCTCCTCATTTTCTTGCGGCGTCAACCTATACGCAACTTTATTCGTAAAACTCGCTCCTGGTATGAGGTCAATGTGATGGCTCACGCTCTGCATTGGTGGCAACAAACGAGGTAGTTCATCCATGATGATGTCAGTGAACTCTCCCAGTAGTTCCTGAATCTCTTCTGGCAAGTCATCCACTCTTGTGCTAGTCGAGACAATTCTCGGCTTCCTGACCACAAAGAATTGTGGATCTTCTTTCTTCTCCATCTCTGTGAGAAGTTCCTTCCCACTCATGAGAAGTATGGTATTGCTCACTTCCGGCTTCACATCTTTATCCTTTATCGGAAACAATCTGTGTGTCCTCCCATCCTTCTCTAAAGTGTATGTGTTCATCCTCCCATCATGAACCACATTTCTGTCATATTGCCATGGTCTACCCAACAATAGATGACATACATCCATGGGAATGACATCACATAGTATTTTATCATTATATCCCCCTATCTTGAATTCAACCAAGCATTGTTTAGTGACACTCACCTGATGTCCTTTTTGTAGCCATGATACTTTATATGGACTCGGGTGATCAGTTATCTCCAGCTCCAGCTTTTCCACCATCTCGGTCGAAACGAGATTATCCGTGCTTCTGCTGTCCACGATAACCTTGCATTTCCTATCTTTGGCTTTGCAAGCTGTCCTGAACAGTCTGCTTCTCTGAGCTGTGTTCTCCACCTCCTTCTCAGGTGTTAAAAGGACTTTATGCATTCCAAGCGATCTTCCACTGTCTGCATCTTCATTCTCAACATCACGCCTCTGCGCCTCTGTGATGTGAGCTTCTCCTATATCCTTCTTCTTCTCTGGACACTAGAATGACTTGTGCCCATTCTTCCCACATGTAAAACACATGATAACTCCTCCTCTTCCTCTACCTTGACCTCTAGTATGAGGAAGAGTGTTTGCATCAGCATAATCTCCCCGCTGATCATTTTGTTGTCTTCGCTGTTCAACCTGTGGTTGTCCTCGCTGTGAGGTTCCACCTCCTTCAATCTTACCCTGAGGTTTTTGCCATTCCTCCTTGGGCTTCTGGTATTTCTCTTGGGCAACTGCCTTGCCTCTGGGATGACTTCTGCCTCACCCTCGCTGACCTTGCTTACGGCTCAGCTTCTCCTCGGCTTTCAGAGCCATCTGATAAGCATCCTCCACCATTCGGATGGTTACCATGCTTAATTCGTCCTGAATGTCATATCTCAGACCATTTAGATATCTCGCCACCTTCTCATCATCGCTCTCCCGATGACCTGCTCGGATGTTGAGCTTATAGAATTCTTCGGTGTACTCTTTCACCATCATCAACTTCTGTCTCAGGTTCTGCATTCGCCTGAACAGTGTGATCTGATAATCCCTGGGGATGAATTTTGCCTTCATCTTAGCAATCATTCGGTCCCAGCTTTTGATTTTTTGTTTCCCCTTGGAATGCCTATCTGCCTGTAGCTCGTCCCACCATAATGCTGCATGTCCCTTCAACAGGGTGACAACATGTCTGACTTTCTTGTCCTCTTCAATCTCCTCATAATCGAAGTAGGTGTCAAGAGCTCTGATCTAGTCCAATAGATCTTCCGCATCCAGACTTCCCTCGTAGACTGGAATGTCCATTTTTGCCTTCGCGCCCATCCTGGCGATGGCTTTGATCAACCGCTCAGTTGATGCAGCCTCTGCTGCGACTTCTTCTACGTGTCCAAATTCCTCTTCAACTTCAGAATCACTAAGATCCCCTGCACCAACTCCGCATCTTTGAGCTGTCTCCATCTCCTCGAGTCTTTCTCGGAGATCTCTCATTTGTCTTTCCATCTCTGGATTCCCTGCCGGCCTACCTCTTCTTCTTGCATCCCTATCCTCCGGACCAGGCGATTGCCTTTCTCTTCTGGGCGGCATGATAAATTCTCTTCTACCGCTCTGATACCACTCTGACGCAACCTTCCCCACTCCTCGGAGAACGATCGCTCTCACCAGGACCTTCTCTAACTTTGGTCCGAAGAGTATCAATACTCTTCTATCTCCCGATCGGAAAATCTGCACCCACAGTTTGCTTCACGCAATCCTCTTTTCTTTTACTTGGAGGATCGAAACTTCGCTACTCACGAGTTCAACCGTTATGAATTACCTCCTTGGATCCCCAAGACTCGATATGTGTAAGTCAATGCTGACTTTCTTTCGCCGCTATCGGAACTATGGTCCTATCGCCACTTCGCGACTCGTGACCCCTGACACTTAAGGTTTCAACCTCTGATACGCGATGCACCGAAATGCCGAACTCACGACCTCTCTCCCTCGTGACTTCGCCACTTGCGAGGTCAATCAACCTTCCTGTCGGCTCCCAATGCCCGAGATACCGAACTGCCGGTATCCCGCGTCACCTGCCACGTCACCCTACTATGGCTCACACTATCGATGCAATCGTCGGGACTTCGCGTCTCACTATATCATGACTTCCGCTGCCAAATCTTCCGCCCTTTTCTCCCGATGTCCCGATATGCCGATCTGCGAGTAGAACTCACGCTCCTCGTGATCCCGCTCGACGCTTCTACTCCCCTGAGCTTCGAACCTTTCTGCGCTTGAGCTGTAACCTCCCTGCTACTCTGAGAGATCCAACGTTCCACGGTAACTCACGGATTCTTCACGAAGAATACTGACCATCCTCTTTCCCTTTTCAACAATCTATGAACAATAAATATCTCTCCGTGAGACTCGTTCATCAACCTACATATCCTTCTTACAACCTGCTCATGCAACTTCTCTCCATTGCCCTTCAACAACCTTGAAGGCCTATCCCTCTTGAACTTTGATGAATTCAATTCCCTCAAGAAGAAATTCTTGCACGCACTATTTGCGGCAAACCTCCAAATACGCTAAGTGTTGGATTTATCGATCCTACGCACTCCTGCAGCAGAAAGCCTTCAACTCTTTGCTCAGAATCGCAACTCTGAGTCTTCGTCTAGCCTGCACATGCCTTTCACAGCTTCGGTACCAAATCTGCACTTCTGAGAACTTAGAATAAAAGTTTCCTCTATCTGAACCCTGCAGTCAGCACTCCTTGCAGACAATTCAACTGCACTCCTTGCAGGAATTCTCTGATTCAAGATAGAGAAACAATTGAACCTAATTCCTTGTCCTCCCAGACTTCACTTCAACTATGAAATCACATACACAGCATATAAAAGCAAATGTATGACAAGAAGCAAACAGTCATGAGCATAATATCAACAATACACAGAGAATAACACAACCATGGAATTGAATCAAAGCTTTCTTCTATTAATTCAATATCTGTACATGGAAGTTCTTCATACACTTCTCTGCTCTTCTCCCTTTTCTTTCTCCTGAATGCTCTCTATATTACAAATGATACAATGAGGGTGTCTATATCCGTTTTCCCTCTCGGATTCTAAAGCTATCAAATCTACAATTAAATTCCTATCTAATAGCATTAAATCTATTAAATGCCTCAGCTACCTAAGGACGAGAGCTATCCGCTCAAGTTCCATTCACAATATACAAAGTGCGCTTCATTAATTTCACATATTTATGTTTGGCGCAACAAGTCTAAAATATTTCCCAAAATTTGAGTAGGCGCTCTCCAACTGTCTTTTCCACTCGATACGCTGGCTCGCTTGATGTGTTGTCGATGCTCCTGCATCATGGTTCATACATACACCTACAACACCGATGTTATATGCTGAAATTCAAGTATGGGGGTAGTAAAATATTAAAGCAATGGGGCATTTTTCTTATAATGATCCAGATTATTTTCGGTTCGAAATGAGAGCGAAGATATAATAAAGAAATGCACAAATATATTGAAAATATCCAATAATATAACATAAATGTATCAGAGATGCAACCATAAACATAGATATACAGTAATACATGATTTCTATTAATGAAATAAATGTACAGAGACTGTAAAAATACATAGTGAAAGACTCGCTAGACTGGTGGCATCTTATCTCTGAGAAGAGATGTGATGGCTACTCGCATTCACAAGAAGATGATTACAATGAGGCTCTCAAGGAATTTTTACAATAAACCAGAATGCCAAAAACCCTATACATCCAAAAATCTAACCCTACGAGATGAAGCACCAAAAGTCATGTGGGCCCAGTTTGGGTAAGTTGGTGTATCAACTTCCCAGGGTCGTAACTTTTGCATACGATCTCCGTTTTAGGTGTATGATAGCCCGTCGGAAAGGTATCATCGATGATATTGATTTTGGGGGATAAATCATGCCTTTGGATATCATTGAGGAGATATATCCTGAAAAACCTTCATTTAGGCCCTCAAAATGGCCCCAGAAGTTAAAAACTACTAAAAATAGTAAATTGCCAAAATTGCCAAAATTGCCAGAAAACTATTTTGAGCTAGTTGGAAAAGGTGGTTGGCCACTGATATCCACCTGAATCAATCCTCCCTCCTTAGGAAACAATGGTATCCATTGCATTGAGTTCCCAAGGGAGAGGGAAAAGTGTTTGTTGAATCTACATCTTGGTGAGTTGCTTGCCTTGCTGGAGAAGTTGCACTGCTTAACTTGTTGACGGTTGTCATGAACATGTGGTTGGAAGGGTTGGACCTTTTAAACTATTCTGAATACATGATATTATTTTGTGCAGAAGGAATATTTACACTTTGCTGCAATCTTGTCGACCTGCTTCTGTTGGATAGAAGGTGCTTGGGCCGAGGTTATAGTGGTTGCAGTATCCTTCTATTCACCTTTTGAACAGACTATGAAGAAGCTGAATTTTGTAGTATGAGATACTACCTTGCGACATTTTTTAGGTGGAACAATAGTCAGAACTACCTCTGGTATTCTGTAGAGATGACCCCCCAAAGTAATAATGACACTACGGGGTCGAGACTTATAAATAACATGGCACTTCCACATATATGGTTGGCCCAAGAGAACATCACATAATACCTCATCCTTGAAGGGATGGATGTCATATGAGAATCGACACTATTGGCTGACACAAAGATCTCGTCCTTGGTGAAGCCATCCAATGTTGTATGGTTGCAGGTGTGGTGTTGTCGACAATCCCAACTGTTTGACGACCTCTGTTGAGATGAGGTTCTTCTGGATTCTTCTATCAACAATAAAATGTATAGGGATTCCCTTCACTCACATCTGTGAATAAAAAAGGCGCTCACCCTCTTCAGGATCTATTGGTTCTTCTGGTTGAATTGCTGCGATCGCGACAATAACAGTGGGGTTTGCATCGATGATCAGTCTTTTACCAGTATTTTCAGAATCAGATTCTGAATCAGGGTTCAGCTCCTTGTCTTTGAACTCAACCACTAATGATTGTTTTGAGCGACATTCATCGATGTTGTGCCAGTGTAGTTTTTGGAAATCACACCATTTTTTGGTGTCCTTCTTTGTCTTCCCGTGTCCCTTCTTTTCCTATGGCTTGGACTGGTTTTTGGGGGACTATTTATTAGGGGTTTCTTTTCCATACTTTGGTTTTTGTGGATTTGCAGACCCAAACTCCCTTATGTTCTGGTGCTTTAATTTCTTCTCGATTTTAACAACATATTGATAGGTAACACCGAGTGATGAGATGTCCATAAAATCCATTTTAGTTTGGATGTATCTATGTAGAGCCCCATGATATTTTAGAACCAAATGTCATTCAAAATATTTGATACCCAACTTGGTGCGCAATGTATGGAAGGTATTGGTGAACTCCAAAACTACTTGGCCCCTCTCTTGCTACAGTGTGGTCCATCTCATGTACTAGTCCTCATAGTTGCCAATAGGGTAATACTGTGCCTTTACCACATCCACAAAAAAATCCCAAGTGGGCTCAACCCCATATATTCCAGAGTCCTCTATGGAACTCTGCTCCCAGTAAGTTTCCCACCAATGTTTGACATGGGGGAGAGCCTTAAGGAGTGCGAAGATGATCTTTTCTCTGTCGAAAAAATTCTGAACAGAGAAATACCCTTCTAACAGATTTAACCATTTATCTAGGGCATCCGCATCTATCCGATCTTCAAATATAGGAATATAAAAATTGACCTGTACCTTAAAAGGTGAGGTGCCTCCAAAGTGGACGCTTGATGAAGATGTGCCTAATTCTATCGGGAAGCACTGAAGGATGTGGGAAACATTCTCCATCATTTCATCCCTCTGTCGCGTGAGAGCTTGCTCAAGCAACAGACTTATATGATCGTTTTCTCCGTCGTTTTTATTTTCTTCCACCATGGAAGGTTTCTTGGGCATGCGAGAGAGATTGTCTTCAAGAGAGACAATATCAAGACCCAACTTGCTATACTCAGACCTCGTTGGGGACATGCACTGAAAAATGATCAAGAGCAGCTTGCTCTGATACCACTGATCTGGATTACTTTCGGTTCAAAATGAGAGCGGATATACAATAAAGAAATGCATAGAGATATTGCAGATATCCAATAATATAACAAAAATGTATCAGAGATGCAACCATAAACACAGATATAAAGTAATACATGATTTCTATTAATGAAATAAATGTACAGAGACTGTAAAAATACAGAGTAAAAGACTCGCTAGAATGATGGTAGCTTATCTCTGAGAAGAGATGTGATGGCTACTCGCATTCGCAAGAAGATGATTAGAATGAGGCTATCAAGTCATTTTGACAATAAATCGTAATGCCCAAAACCCTATAAATCCAAAAACCTAACCCTAGGAGATGAAGTGCCAAAAGTCATGTGGGCGCCGTTTGGGTAAGTTGGTGTATCAACTTCCCGGGGTCGTAAATTTTGCATACGATCTCCCTTTTAGGTGTATGATAGACCGTTGGAAAGGTATCATTAAGGAGATTCATTTTTGGGGCTCAATCATGCCTTTGAATATTATTTAGGATCTTGATCCTGAAAAACCTTCACTTAGGCCCTCAAAATGGCCCTAGAAGTTAAAAAACTGCTAAAAAGAGTAAATTGCCAAAATTGCCAAAAAACTGTTTTGAGCCAGTTGGAAAAGGTGGGTGGCCAGAGATATCCACCTAGATCATAAAAGAACCATGGATTTAACATTAAAACACTCCAGGCGAGTTAAAAATAATTAAGTAGCAGAGCTTTCTGCATAGAAGATATTGGTTCATTATTAATAAGAAGGCACTGATGCTGTATAAAATAATATCCACCAGTGCATTATAGGGAAAGAAAACCCAGTGCATTAAAAATCGAAAGAACCAGTTCGTTTCAGTAAAAAACAAGCCCCGGTGCTTATCAATAACACAATAGCATCGATGAGTATTAATAACACACAAACACCGATGCTTCGTATAATCTTAACGCACCGAAGGAGAACAATTTAATATAATTTTGTGGTATTAAATTAATATTGAAACTAGTGTTGATTGATTACATAAAAGAACCAATGCTAATTTCATATGAAACACACCAGTGAGTTTGAATATTAAACGTGCCAATGATATTAATAATTAAAATAAACCGCTAAACGTCGACTTGTGATAGTGCAATTGTTTTTATTTTTTAATTCCGTTATTTATCAAAACATTTACATATATTTTATATTTTGATTAGTGAATTTGGATATGATGTTTGGATTAATTTGTTATATCATCATATTTTTCATCTCTTCATTATAATATTTAGTCATCCATATATTTAATCAACGATGTAACATTTCACAACGACATTGGACAATGCAATAGAAAAAATTAAAACATATTTTATTATATGAATAAGAGGGTCCTTGTCATACAAAATAGGACACTTATCGGTAATCCCTTGTCTTTCAATTGGGACACTATGTCCATTACATTAAACAAAAAATTCTAATTTTCGTAGAAAATTATTTCAAAAAAATACAATTACAGCTTGCATCGATATCCAAATATATTGATCATCATTCTTCACTAGAACTGTTGTTAGTGCTCAAGCTACTTCCATGCCTTGGGTTATTTTGCTGAATGTTTGGTTGATTTCCTCGATTGTTTTGTTCTTCTTCAAGTTCCATCTACAAATATAAAAATAAATTGTAACAAGTCTATCTACATTGGTGAGAATAATGAAAATTGAAATAAATAATATACATGAATGTAAATTGAAAATCGACGTACCACCAAAGCAATAATTGACTCGTGAACCATACACATATGTTCAAAATCAAATCTCATGCCTTGTTTCAATAATTCTTTTGTTGGATCAGTTCCATACTTTGTTTCCTGCAAGTTTTATACCCCATAATAAATCATAGATTTAATATAAAGTATTATTTTGGTTTCATTAATTATAAAATGATAGAAGTAAAACAACATAGATTATACTTACAAATTACACAATCAATTTTTTATATGCCAACATATACTCACAACCCTTAATTAACCTGATGTCAATCATTTTTTTTAATGACTCTTCTTTGTATGTTAGCACCTATTTGAAGACATTCAAGGATGGCTATTGTAAATCAACTTAAAATATACAAAAAAAAACCTTAAGTTGTTATAAGGAAATAAAAATTACTCACAAAATTTTCTATCAACCCTTGTCTTCCTTGTCATCCAATTTTATGTGCAAAATGAGTTCCATTTTATTTTCTTTTTTGTAAGAGAATATTTGAAAATTAACATTTGATGTTTAATTAATTCTTTGTACCTAATAGGAAAATTCAATGATTACATACATTTGAAGCATGTTGTTGTTGAGATAGCTCCTCCTGCGATGCAATTATGTCCAATTCTTTGACCATCCCCTTGTACACATTTTTAGACATTCCTACTGGCATATTTCAGAT